>CM022882.1:6463908-6477473 GCA_012654025.1 Pachypsylla venusta | reverse complement strand
AGACATGACCTGTCTCGTCTCGTCTCGTCTCGCGTCCATCACTACTTTGGTATGCGTGGGAAGATGGTTTAGCTAAGTGTGTTCCAATTCTACCTTCGTTAGGGTTACTTTGGTATGCATGGGAAGATGGTTTAGCTAAGTGTGTTCCACTTCCACCTTCGTTGGGGTTACTTTGGTATGCGTGGGAAGATGGTTTAGCTAAGTGTGTTCCAATTCTACCTTCGTTGGGGTTACTTTGGTATGCATGGAAAGATGGTTTAGCTAAGTGTGTTCCACTTCCATCTTCAGTGGGGTTACTTTGGTATGCATGGGAAGATGGTTTAGCTAAGTGTGTTCCAATTCTGCCTTCGTTAGGGTTACTTTGGTATGCATGGGAAGATGGTTTAGCTAAGTGTGTTCCACTTCCACCTTCGTTGGGGTTACTTTGGTATGCGTGGGAAGATGGTTTAGCTAAGTGTGTTCCAATTTGTGTTTTGCGAGATCCGTGTTTTTTTTGTTTTTAGACGTCAGTTTGATGTTGGTATAATTGTTTTTTCAAATAATGTCCAGATTCCTCTGTGCAATTTGACTCTCAGTCCTCACAATTTTTCCTATAGAATATTCCTGAATTATTTTCTTTTTTTATCACATCTTTCATATTCGACGCAGCTTTTATGTCCAAATTTTCCAGTAGGCATAAGTTTTTTCACTGCCTTTTCTATTTTGTAAGATGTTTAATTAAGATAAGGAAATGAGGAATATAGAGATGTAGGTCGTATTTCATTGTTATGAGTGGCATTATTTGAAGTTGCTCAACTTGATCCAACGGGAACTGGTGTATTCAACGTGCCATAGACGCTGGCTATTCTTAAATTTTAATTTTCCAATGGTCTTGTATTTAAATTCAGTATGGTTTCAGTTGTACTTGGGAGATGTTAAAAACTGATAATGGATCGTCCTTCAGATGTGTTATTACCGAATGAACGTCCCATTCATCAATATTGAGTTTCCCCCATACAGAGTTTCCAGAAACTGAACCTTTCCTTCAACTTTGTAGACCTGATATTCAACCAGTACTTGACTCAGCCCGAGTGTCTGATTTGTATAAATAAATTTGATGCGACAAACATTTCTCAGTTGTTCATCAGACGTAATATAATAGGCGCAGGCCGCATTAGATTGTAAGTTCAAATCTTTTTTATATCCCCTGATACCAGAGCTATCAAATACCTCAGTCATTCGGTCCTTGATTTGGCCATCGCAATTATTATATTTGTCAATATTGTTTGGACATATATCAAGGACTGTGAAATTTGGTTGAGAGAAATAATATGGCCTGTTCTCAAATATTACTGGTGACCAAACTAAACCTTGAGTTCCTTTTGGATTGGGTACTGCAAAAACAGAAATAGAATATAAAAATTTGTAGAAATATTTTGATAAATTTAAAACAAAAATTAGAACGTGGGTCCTGTAAAGTTACTCCGGCTAAAATTCAATTTCTGTGCAATCCCTTCTTCGAAATCAACTATATAAAGGTCAGAAATGTAGTATTTCTCAACTGCACCTTTCTGAACATTTCCGACCTTTCTCTTCAAAGCTTAGAAATCAACTATTAATTCTCACCTGAACCTTTCTGAACATTTTCGACCCTCCTCATCAAAGCTTAGAAATCAACTAGTAATTCTCAACTGAACCTTTCTGAACATTTTTGAGCTTTCTCCTCGAAGCTTCGAAATCAACTAGTAATTCTGACCTGAACCTTTCTGGCCTTTATTCTCAAAGCTTCGAAATGTTCTAGTCATCCTCACCTGCATTCTGCAAATGATGTATTCATATCAGATGATGTCGCACAAAGTAAATATGAATCCTTGAAATTAGTTGTGTTTTTATAAAGACTAAGTTTCAAGGATTCATATTTACTGCGTGCGATATTGTCTGATATGAATACATCATTTTCCGAAGATAGTTGAGGATGCCGAGGACAGGTGAGGATAAAATTTCAAAGCTTTAAGGATGGAGTTTGGAAATGTTCGGAAAGGGACAGAAAGTTTCAGATGAGAATTACTAGATGAATCGAAGCTTTGAGGAGAAAGCTGGGACATTTTCTGATAGGTTCAGGTCAGAATTACTAGTTCATTTTGAAGCTGTGTCTATTATGGTGATTTGTGTCATGAACCATTAATTTGCTGTTCACGCTGCAAGACTGCGGAATCTATTACCGTCAGTCTTGAGATTGTTGGAGAGTCAGCTTGGTTTCATATTCAGACAAAAAGACAATTGCTTGCAAGAGTATAACTATTTGAGCAACTATTCTTATATTCTAGCCTTAGTAGTCTAGTCATCTAAGACATAAAAAAAAAACTAGAAAAGGTAGAAAAAATGGCATATGTTCTAATTGTTTAATATGTTCTTGGGATATATAATTGGGATGTAACCTCGCTCGCTGCGTGGTTGTCGAAAACGTTTGATTTTTTCGGACTTTTTTTAGATTGTCAAAACATCTCGAAAACGATGAATGACTCTACCTTTATTTAGAGTAAATAAAATTTGCCACAATTTGAATAAATTTAGTTGCAACTCAGTGGACTTAATAGAATGGGAGATATAGCACTTCGAAAATTGTTGATTTTTTCGAAAAAAACAACAACAAAAAATAGAAATTTTTGAAGTGCTATATCTCGGGTTCTATTCAGGGCACAGAGTTGCAATCAGACTCAAATTTTGGCGAGCTTTATTTACTAAAGCTAAAATAAGAATTTCCGTGCGATTCACGATTTTTGAGATTTTTTCGAAAACCTGAAAAAAATGCTTTTAGATCTTTAGAAATAGCAAACTTGGTTTTTTACAGCTCTCATGTATCTCAACAACATATTAAAAAATCAGAACTGCCCCATTTTTTCTACATTCGATGTCTTAGAATTCTTAGATCATAGATGACTACTATAGCTATAGACAGAGATTTCAAAGGCTTGTGTGGAAGAAAATTCCTAAGGAATTAACCCCGCCCTTTGAATGAACTTTAGTATTATTATAAATTTTTCTCTACTTTTTCCTTTCTATTTATTTGTCACACAATAATTTGTTTCAAACATACTATAAGGCCTTGCGAATTTCCCCGGCTGCGACAAAGCGTAAAACTTCAGTTACATTTTAACCATGGATGTGAGAAGACGTGCGTTTGCTTTGAGTAAAAGTAGTGTTCTTTTAAGACTTCGGTTATTAAGGAGGAAGAGAAAGTTTGGGGTACATCCCATAAATAAGGAAAGGAAAAAGCATGGAGATTATCACCATCTATTCCCTTAATTAACATAAATAAGGAAAGGGAAAGACATGGAGTGTATCACCATCTATTCCCTCAATTAACATAAATAAGGAAAGGGAAAGGCATGGAGAGTATCACCATCTATTCCCTCAATTAACATAAATAAGGAAAGGGAAAGGCATGGAGAGTATCACCATCTATTCCCTCAATTAACATAAATAAGGAAAGGGAAATGCATGGAGAGTATCACCATCTATTCCCTCAATTAACATAAATAAGGAAAGGGAAATGCATGGAGAGTATCACCAATTCACCATCTATTCCCTCAATTAACATAAATAAGGAAGGGGAAAGGCATGGAGAGTATCACCATCTATTCCCTCAATTAAGACAGGACGGAGATCGATTTTTTTAATGTACTAGAATGTTCATCGGTACATTTGATTATGTTTTGGAGAAAATTAAAACAAGGTTGACAAGAAAACGTCCCACTCTGAGCAAAAAACACACAGGCTATATTCCAAGATCACAACAAAGACTGAAATTCGCTCAGCGAATATTTTTATTGAAGTTATACTTCTTTAGGCGCGTTATGAAAAAATGTTGAGAGTGAAATTTTATTTTTTGCGGGAGATTTTTTTCACCCACGACGTTTGTTTCACCCACAAAACTAAGCATTCTGAAACTAATTATCCGATTGCAATGAAATTTGGCACAGTTGATGGGTGCATTCCTGGGAAGATTTTTGTCTAAGTCCCACCTCTCTAATGTTAAGCTACACCGAGTAGGGACAAACAATGGATGGGTAACAGCAAAAAAAGTTCACGTTTTTCGACTTAAATGACATTTTTTGTATGGGAAATCATAGAATACTCTTGGACACAGTAAGAGATACAGAAAAAAAAATCCCACTAAAAATAAAACCTAGACCTACAACCGTATATCAGAAATCTACAACCGTCCGAGGTACGGCCGATTTAATATGCTTCGCTGAAATAATAGTATTGAAGTTGCTGCTTCTGACTCAAAATCATAGAACTGACCTAAATTCACCCAGTTTGTTGGGTAGAACGTGTTCGGAGTAGTATTGGGTTAGGTTCCAAAAAAATTAAAATGCTTGTTGAAGGCTCCGCAAGGTTAGGCTGGGTCGCAGACTAAGCCTATTTTTTTANAGTTTGGGGTACATCCCATAAATAAGGAAAGGGAAAGGCATGGAGAGTATCACCATCTATTCCCTCAATTAAGACAGGATGGAAATCGATTTGATTATTAAGGAGGAAGAGAAAGTTTGGGGTACATCCCATAAATAAGGAAAGGGAAAGGCATGGAGAGTATCACCATCTATTCCCTCAATTAAGACAGGATGGAAATCGATTTGATTATTAAGGAGGAAGAGATAGTTTGGGGTACATCCCATAAATAAGGAAAGGGAAAGGCATAGAGAGTATCATCATCTATTCCCTCAATTAAGACAGGATGGAGCAAAAAACACACATCCTATATTCCAAGATCACAACAAAGACTGAAATTCGCTCAGCGAATATTTTTATTTTTAAACAGCGTCGAGCGTCAAGCGAATTGACCATCGTAGCCACTTACGAAATATTTACATTGCGCTCAATGAAAACAAAAAAATCAAATTTTGACGCTTGACGATCTCATCGTAGCCGAGGACTAATGGAGCTTGGATTTTGATTTATAAAGAACGCTTCAAATAGTTTTCTTTTTTTGTAATGTTCATTTGCAATAATTTTGGTGTCATCGATTTTCATCGATTTATGCTTATTTTCAAATGCGTGATTAGTATGGGCCGTGTTTTTCTTTTCTTTTTTGACGTCATAATGATGTTGGTATAATTGATTTTTCTATGTAATTTGACTCGCAGTTTATTTAATTTTTTATCAGATCTTTCAGATTGGTGGAGAAATTCGATTTTATACTCTTGCGGCTTTTACGTCCAATTTTTGCAGTAGAGATAAGTTTTTTCACTGCCTTAGCTATTGTCTAAGATGTTTAATTATGATAAGGAAATGAGAAATATACAGATGTTGGTCGTATTTCGTTGTTATCAGTGCCATTATTTTGAAGTTTCCTCTTGGTTTCATCAAATCGGGATCATGAGGGCGCGGACACACGTGGACACCCACATGGTACTGGACGTTACTCAACTTCAGTGATCTAACAGAAACAGGTGTATTCAACGAGCAATAGACGCTGGCTATTATAAACTTTTAATTTTCAAATGGTTTTGTATTTAAATTGATATGGTTTCAGTTGTAAGGAGTATTTCAATGTAAATAAGGAGGGTTTCTTTAAGCTATATTTTTTCTGAAAATGGGTCGTCCTTTAGATGTATTATTATCGAATGAACGTCCCATTCATCAATATTGAGTTCCCGCCATACACAGTTTCCATAAACTGAACTTTGCCTTCAACTTTATAGACCTGATATTCAACCAGTACTTGACTCAACCCGATTGTCTGATTTGTATAAATAAATTTGATGCGACAAACATTTCTCAGTTGTTCATCAGATGTAATATAATTTGCACAAGTCGCATTAGATTCTAATTTCAAATAATTTGTATATCGTCCGATACCAGGGAAACCAAATCTCTCAGTCATTTGGGATCTGATTCTGTCATTGCAATTATTATTTTTGTCAATATTGTTTGGACAAATATCAAGACCTGTGAAATTTGGTTGAAAGCCAGAATACATGTCAAATTTTACTGGTGACCAAACTAAGCCTTGAGTTCCATTTGGATTGGGTACTGTGAAAACACAAATAAAATATAAATATTTGTAGAATATATTTTGATAAAAATTAAACAAAAATTAGAACGGGAATATCTATTTTCTACTGAGTTACTGCGGCAAAATACAATTTCTGAGCAATTAGACATTTTTTACAATCTGCAACCATCTGTGGCATAACCCATGCCACAGGTGGTAGAGATCTAGCCGCTAAAATGATCTTTCCAAAAACGAACCAAATTTCAAGGATTCATATTTACTGCGGTTTCACGGTTGCAGGTCAGCGCCGCCAATTTTCACTACGTGCACCATCGTCTGATATGAATACATCATTTGCAGAGGACAGGTGAGGATGTCTGGAACATTTCGAAGATTTGAGGAGAAATGTCGGAAATGTCAGACAGTTTCAGGTGACATTACTAGTTGATTTCGAAGCTTTGAGAAGAAAGGTCTGAAATGTTCTGAAAGATTCAGGTAAGAATTACTAGGAAATTTCTAAGCTTTGAAGAGATGATCGGTCGGAAATGTTCTGAAAGATTCAGGTAAGAATTACTTTCTAGTAAATTTCGAAGCTTTGAGGAGAAAGCTGGGACATTTTCTGATAGGTTCAGATGATAATTACTAGTTAATTTCGAAGCTGTGTCTGTTATGGTGATATTGTGTCATGAATCATTCATTTGCTGTTCACGCTGCAAGACTGTGCAATCAATTGCCGCCTGTCTTGAGATTGTTAGAGAGTCGGCTTGGTTTCAAAATCAGACAAGAAGACATTTGCTTAAAACAGTATAACTATTTTAGCAACTATTCTTATTTTCTAGGCTTAGCTATAGTGTTAGGTCTAGTTTATAAGTTAGGTAGCTGAAAGTTAGAAAGGGATTTCAAAGAGTTTAATGGCCTGAATATTCATTAAGGAATTAACCCCGCCCTTTAAATAAACTTTATTATTTTTGTAAAATTTTCTCTCTCTTTTCGTTTCTATTTTTTTGTCACACAATAATTTGTTTAAGAAATAATTCGAGGGGAAAGGTTATAAATGTTTTTCAAGGTTCGGGTTCGTCGGACGGGGTCGTAAAGCATACTAAAGGTTATATAAATGGCGGCGATTTTGAATTAGTATTAATCTTTACGTGATTGTATTAACTTCGAGAAGACAGTTTTAATCCTAATGTATTAACATAACAAGTTTATTATTTATTGCGGTCGACTTAGAGATTAGTTAAAGTGCTAATACTACTATTTACAAAAACGCAATATCGATTCAGATTAAAATAATGATAAGGCGAGCTTTTAGCACACAGTCCATCATCATCTGGTCGGTGTTGACTCTATGATGTTCAGAATAGAAGTGAGTGTGCATTTAGTTTTGTTGATCGAGCAGTTGCTGGTATATTCTTAATATATTGTTTTCCACATCACTTTTATAATTGATGGAGCTCGGATTTTGAAAAACTGAAAATGCACCGTCTTTTATATGTGTTATTACCGAATGAGCGTCCTATCCATCCTTATTGAGTTCCCCCCATATAATGTTTCCACAAACTGAACTTTGCCATTAACTTTATAGACCTGATATTCAGCCAGTACTTGACTGAACCCCATTGTATGATTTGTATAAATAAATTTGATGCGACAAACGTTTCTCAGTTGGTCATCAAACGTAATATAATTTTCACAAGTCGCATTAGATTGTAAGTTCAAATATTGTGTATATCCCCTGATACCAGAGTAATTAAATCTATCGGTCATTCGGGTTCTGATTCTGCCAGCGCAATTATTATTTTTGTCAATATTGTTTGGACAAATATCAAGGACTGTGAAATTTGGTTGAGAGGCATAATGTTGCATGTTATCAAATTTTACTGGTGACCACTCTAAGCCTTGAGTTCCACTTGCATTGGGTACTGTGAAAACACAAATAAAATATAAAGATTTTTAGAAGATATTTTGATAAAAATTAAACAAAAATTAGAACGCGAATATCTATTTTCTACTGAGTTACTGCGGCAAAATACAATTTCTGAGCAATTAGACATTTTTTACAATCTGCAACCATCTGTGGCATAACCCATGTCACAGGTGGTAGAGAGCATAGCCGCTAATATGATCTTTTCAAAAAAGAACCATATTTCAAGGATTCATATTTACCGCGTGCACCATCGTCTGATATGAATACATCATTTGCAGATGACAGGTGAGTATGACTAGAACATTTCGAAGATTTGAGGGGAAAGGTCGGAAATGTTCTGAAAGATTTAGGTCAGAATTACTAGTTGATTTCGAAGCTTTGAGGAGAAAGTTCGGAAACGTTCTCAAAGGGTCACATGATAATTACTAGATGATTTCGAAGCTGTGTCTGATATTGTGTCGTGAATCATACATTTTCCTTCCACGCTGCAAGACTGTAGAATTAATTGCCGTCAGACTTGAGATTGTTGGCTTGGTTTCATATTCAGACAAGAAGATATTTGCTTGCAACAGTATAACAATTAAAGCAACTATTCTCGTGTTCTATGATCTAGGCTAGCTATAGTGTTAGGTCTAGGTTTTGAGTTAGGTAGGTGAAAATTTGACAGGGATTTGAATGGGTTTCGTGGATTGAAATTTCCAAAGAAATTAAACCCGCCCTTTGAATGAACTTTATTATTCTTGTAAAATGTTCTCTCTTTTTCTTTTGTGTGTAACAATAACAAATCACAAAAGGTCAAAAATGGGGAAAGGTAAAAAATGTTGTGAAAGTTTCGGGATAGTTGAACGGACTCGTAAAGCATCAGAAAGGTTATATAAATGACAGTGATATGATGAGTTAGTATTAATATTTACGTGATTATAACGTTGGGTCGCAGACTTCAACACGCATTTTTTTTTTTTTTTTTTTTTTTTTTTTTTTTTTTTTTTTTTTTTTTTTTNAATCCAATACTACTCCCCATGTTCTCTCATCTTCTTGAAACGAATTTCGGGTACTCATCTATCCACATCGCTTTTATAAGTATATTTGCCTCAAGTATTTTTTTTTTTTTTTTTTTGTAATGTTCATTGGCAATAATTTTGGTGTCATCGATTTTCATCGATTTATGCTTATTTTCAAATGCGTGATTTGCAATTGCGTTGGCAGAATCCTTTTCTTTTTTGACGTCATAATGATGTTAGTATAATCGTTTCTGCAAGTACTGTCCAGATTCCCCTATGTAATTTGACCCGCAGTTCTCAGAATTTATCTTATAGACTATTACTGATTTTTAATCTTTTTTTATCGGATCTTTTAGATTGAAGGAATTCGCTTTTATGTTATTACAGCTTTTATGTAATTTTGCAATTAAGTTTTTTCACTGGATTTCTATTTTATTAGATTTTTCAGTAAGACAAGTAAATGAAAATATAGAGATGTAAGATGTATTTCTTTGTTATCGGTGCCATTATTTTAAAGTTTCTTCCTGATTTCATCAAATCAACATCCTTTGGTTAACATCATAAGGGACACCGACATGGTACTGGACGTTACTCAACTTCAGTGATCTAAAGGTGCGTACACATATGCGCGCCGCTACACGAAAGCGGCAGTCGCGCGGCAATGTTCGTCAGATTAGGACGTGGACGCGAACAGTTCGGCGAATCTGTGTTCCCAAGAATTTCCACAAACACAAATTAGTTTAGCACTTTCAACAACAACAGATGATGTCGTTGTTGTTGGTGCTGGTGTTGCAAAAAAATGCTGAAGTTAACTTCGTTCGACAGTTATAGTGGTGCAAAAAATCCAATAGATAAACAAAAGAAAAATGCTGAAGTTAATGCTAGATCTTACTTGGAACACTCACAAGTTTCAAGAAAATAAATAAATAAATAACTGATGTTCGCAGAAACCAACGAACCGCAAAAATATACGTACTAATCTGACAAACAGAGCCACAAGCATTTCAAAGTGGTCGTAAAAAAACTTATAGGAGTTGGATCGAGTAAATTGCTCGCGCGCACAGTGAAAACATGTCCTAATCTGACGAAAATTGCCGCGTTCGTGCCGCGGCGCGCATATGTGTACGAACCATTCGCCGAACTGTTCTATTGAGGCCCACATGGGACCTCAGAGTAAAAGGGTCTTCTTCATATTGGTTTTTTTTCCTGTTCACATAAAGGTGAAGAATTCTTAGAAAATATTATTTACTATCTTGATGTTTAAACCTTCGTAAAAGAGTACTTTCATATTTGTCTATTGTTTTAATAGTCTGCTTGGGTTTCATTCAAATCATTCATTTGAATTCTTGGGTCAATATAAACCATTTTTATATCCGCTAATATTGTTCTAGTTTTCGGTATTAAATGTTATTAAAAGGTTAAAAAATGAAACCCTCGTATACTAGGTACTTACCAATTTCTTTATAACTATGAATATTGTAGACCTGAAGACTTTGTTTGTCTACAATATAAGATACCTTTTTAATTTCCTAGAAAAACGGCCGGTTGTAAGTTGCACATTATAATTATTATTATTATGATATTGTTTGTTTTTAAGGGTTAATCAATCAGAGTATCACATAGGCCGGTTTTTCCCATTTAAGGGGAAATTATCTAAAGCAAGGGTGAAGACGTGATTGGTTCATACTGATACCTCCTCATGTTGGAAAGGCCGAGGGGTCGTACTTATGCCAATCGCCTGCTTTCTTCCTTGACTTCTAACCTCAAGAAAATCAGTTCTTATTCATTTCTCATCTATTAGTAGTGTTCCCAATAAGTGTCACAAAGGTTAATAAGTGTCACAAAGGTTAAGGTGGGATAACTTACTTTTGATTATAATTATTATAAGGAAGGCTATTTTATATTACTAAGGAAGATTTAATCTTAAGGAAGGCTATTTTATATAACTAGAAGGACGGTTTATCTAAGAAGGCTAATTTTTATTATTATTATTTAAGGACGGATCTAAAAACTATTAAAACTTTCATTTATATACAGTCCTCATTTATTATCTAACTTTGTTGTCATTGTTTGTGTGAACATAAACTTAGTTGTGAAGTAAAGAACCAGCGCCTTTGATTATTTCTTATATCAAACACACATTGGGCAACATGTTCGTAGTACTGTTCGTCGGATTAAATTTTAAACGAACAGATAACATTTTGCCGCGTGTTGTGCTCGCGAGCACAGAAAAACACGTTCTAATATGACGAATATTGCCGCGCGATTACCGCGCTCGTGCCGCGGCGAGCATATGTGTACGCACTTTAACGGGAACTGGTGTATTCAATAAGCAATAGACGCTGGCTATTCTTAACTTTTAATTTTCAAATGCTTTTGTATTTTAATTGATATGATTTCAGTTAGAAGGAGTATTTTAATGTAAATAAGGGTTCTTTAAGCCACTTTTTTCAGTGTATTGTCGTACTTGGGAGATTTTATAACCTGAAAATGAATCGTCTTTTAGATGTGTTATCACCGAATGAACTTCCCATTCATCAATATTGAGTTCCCCCCATATACAGTTTCAACAAAGTGAACTCTGCTTTCAACTTTATAGATCTGATATTCAACCAGTACTTGACTCAACCCGATTGTCTGATTGGTATAAATAAATTTAATGCGACAAACGTTTCTTTTCCAAGCCATTAGCATTCACCCTAACATCCACAAAAATTATAAAGTAAGATCGAAGAAAATTGAAGCCCTCCTGATCGCAGATGATAGCGACTTCAGCGACACGGTTTCATTGAATTCCCAGGTCTCCCGCATTGTGTAGACTCACTGTTACCTTCTGTAGATATTATCAAATCTACATCAGAAAGATACAACTCATTTTATTATAGGTACTTACCTACTTACATATAAAATGAGATATTACAAATATTTAATTTTAAGATACCTTTGTGCTGTGAAAGCTAACAAAAACTGATAAAGAACTTGTGACAAGTTTACAGTGGAATCTCGACAGTTACAACCAAAAACGTTCAGAGCTTAAACTAATTGTGCGAAATTATGATCCACAAGTTATATGTCTACAGGAAATGCAATAAGTGCTGAAAATTCTGTGAAATTATGAAATCTTAAGTAAAGACTATTGCGAGGGAAACAGAGCCTGTGGAGGAGTGGCCATATTCATAAAAGACAGTATTTATTATGAACCCATTAACATCATAAGTTCCTTGCAAGTGATTGCAGTAAAAGTATTTAAACCCATAACATACACAGTATGTAATATTTACTTGCCACCATCAAAAAATATAGAAAAACAAGACCTGCTAAATATTTTTGATCAATTAGAAGCGCCATACATTTTAGTGAGCGACTTTAACGGCCACCTCTTGAATTCTGACGTCACTAATGCAAAGGGAAAAATCATCGAGGATATATTGACACAAAATAATGATATTGTTCTCCTAAACCAATACGGTGTACATAAACATTTCAATATTTCAACCAGGACCCAGTCCACAATAGATCTAACAGTAAGTTCCTCTTCTATCAGTACCAATTTAATCTGGAGTAGACATGAATATCTTTGTTCAAGTGACCACTATCCGATTTAAGTCACATTTAAGACTCACAATCGGGCAGTCATCATAACCAAGAAAAAATGGTTATTTCATACAGGGGATTGGCCAACCTTTACGAATTCCAAAAACTTTGTAAGCTCTACAGGAGAAAACCAAGATATTAATCAAGAAACAAGAGAAATTACCAACGAAATACTTCTTGCTGCTAATGTTTCAATACCACGATCATCAGGGAAAATACACCAAATTAATGTCCCATGGTGGAATAAAAACTACCAAACTGTCATCAAAAATAAGAAAAAAGCCTTCCAAAAATTTCAAAGATTCCCAACTGTAGAAAACTAGATTACCTACAAGAAAAATCGATCACTCGTCAGAAGAACCATCAGAAAAGAGGAAAAAGAATCCTGGATGAGATTTACCGGCTCCATGAATTACAAAACACCCGTTGATATTGTGTGACAAAGTATACAAAAAATAAAAGGAAAAATAGAAGTTGGGTAGAAAAACCTAAAATAAAATGTCTTCATATTAATAATCAAATTATAACTGATAAACAGAGATGGCCGAACAAATCGCCAATCACCTGTCGGTAATAGGTAATCCTGCGAATCCTGCCCTTGAAGAAGAAAATATCTTGGAACCACGAAGAAACGTATAACACTCCCTTGACATTTTCAGAATTAGATCACGCTATGCAATCATTAAAACCTTCCTCCTCAGCTGGTCCAGATCTTGTACATAACCAGATGCTTGCCAAACGTTCATATGAAGCCAAGAATAAATTACTTACCTATTTTAATAAAATTTGGACTAGACACGAATTTTCAGACGCATGGCGAACATCAGAATTTATACCTATCCCTAAGCAAGATAAACACAGCACCACCCCTGAAAATCTGCGACCTATATCCTTAGCATCATGTCTGTGTAAATTTTTAGAAAAAATAATATCTAAAAGGTTAGAATGGTACCTAGAAAATAACAATTTAATAACAAAAAAACAATCCGGTGGTGGAAAGAAAAGATCAACACTTCGCTCAACTATGCATCGCTTTACTCTGATTGATAATACGCATCTGCAG
>CM022882.1:6379641-6394913 GCA_012654025.1 Pachypsylla venusta | reverse complement strand
TTATGTCTGGAAATGTCCACTTTGCAGTTTTAAGAAAGAAGGTAGAACAGGAAGACAATATGTGAATTCACATCTGACACAAGCACATAGAACAGAAGTGGAAAGTGAAGAACAAAGAAAGGAACGAGACAACATAGAATGTAAAGAATGCAACATGAAATTCAAAAAAAGGTCCGGTTACACAAGTCATATGAGACATAAGCATCCAAACCATACAACAAACACTTTGTGTGCAATCAAAACAAGAATAGCATCTACTCCAAGAACCAACCCTGTACTGATCTCTCAACCAATCTCACCCAGTCAGCTACCATCCAACAACCAGATACTGTGTGTAACATGTGGCAGATTATTCAGATCAATGGCGGGACTTTCCAGTCATCAAATAAGTATGCTATGCAGAAATCAATCGGAGGAAACGGCAACATCGGTCACGATGCAAGCCTAATATCAATATATGTATGTATGTTACGCTTTCACGCTTAAACTACTGAACCAATTTTGATGAAATTTGGTATGGATATAGACTAAACTTTAGGAAAGGACATAAGCTACTTTTTATCGCGAGGTGTTGTAAAAAAAGGTGTTGAAACTATAAACGGCCATGCCTATAAGGCGCCAAGCAAAGCGGGCGTATCCTGCTAGTAAACAATAAATTAACTTTTGTTTCTATGACTTTGTCAAAAAATGAATTTAGCATCATTGGTTTGGAGCAGAGTTTTTAAAAGGTGCATAGGATAAGGACTGTCACCTAATGAAGCTGGGTTGCTCCTCTCGGTGGCTACATTGAGCTTAGAGTACCATTCAACATTTTGTATAACATAGGAGCGATCGTATTATTGCTCGTGGTCCTCGTAAAAAATAATCAAGTTTCAAAGGCATGTGCCGAAATTTAGGGCACTTTTTTCTAGTGTTTTTTTTTACCCAGGTAATTCTATGGCGGCGCGCCCGAAAAGCATTTTCAGCTAAATAAATCTGCTGCATTATGACTGCATTGTCATAGCTACGACATTGCTTCCCTATCTGCACTAGTGAAGAAGTAACATTGAGACTGAAAACAAATTGACATGTTAAAAAAGGTCACAGGATTGGGAGGGAATATGATATGTATGTTTGTATGCTCGCTCTGATAAAATACAGACCAGCAAGGTGGGAATTTGTGACGAAACATGTTAGGTAGGTACTGCATTCCCCTAAAGATTCCTATATTATGTAGGTGTTTTCTTACACCACAATATCCCGTTATTGGTCCAGTGACCAGTCTTGACGAGGGGTAACTTTTGCTTCTATGACTTTGCAAAAAAAAAAAGGTGGCATCATTGGTTTGAAGCAGAGTCTTTAAAAGTCCTCTCGGTGGCTACATTGAGCTTATTTTGTGTAACATAGGACACAGGAAGAAGTCGCAGGGACTCAAACATTTCGTGGACCCCTCCACGAAATCTCATGCCGTTAGGGCATCACGTGACCGGGGAACATGGGCCGTAGCCACATACAGCCTAAAGCTGATGATGTGGTCCTAAAGTTGTAAACCCAACTCAAAATTGTTTTTCGATCGGGAACTGGATCTGTGGAATGCAAACCATACCTTGTGCGGAACGCCCTCTGAGTGGCTATAATGGATTCACTTTTTTAAAAAACAGCTTGACAACGAACGCACGATGCTCGCGTGACCAAACCATTGCAACACCTAAAAACTAGATGTCATTTCGTGTTGAATATCACAAACCCCACGCTTCTTCCACTATTACTTCCCCTCCCATGATTTTTTAAAAAGTGGGAGAACTAATTGCAGCACCCTGTATTATGGCTCTTGTCCTCGTAAAAAAATTATTCAAACGCATGTGCCGAAATTTAGGGCAAATTTTTCTAGCGTTTGTTTACTTTTCTTATCCTATAAAAAGGAAAGTATTGTAATGGGCTAAAATTTTCCATGTCGAGTTTTCAATGCCAAAACACGATTTGGGGTCCCCAAAGCCAAAATCTCGAGTTTCAGCCATTGGTCCGTGTGTGTGTCTGTCCGTACGTCTGTCTGTCTGTAAACAAGATACAAGTGCTAGAGACTTGAAATTTGTTATGTATGTCAGTTTTATGCCATGAACGGCAAAATAAGCTTTGGTGGAAATCGAATATACCTATGCTGCTTTTTATCGGTTTGCGCATATCCTGCTTAAAATGAGAACGGTAATAGCTAGAACTTTAAACTTGGTGCCTATTCATATCAATTTCATACAATAAATTACAATGCAATAAAATTTATACAATAACATGAGAAGAAATTATGGCATAACTCATTAATTACGCTATAAACTATGAAAGTCAAATTAGTCAGAAATTTGCTCGGCCTGAACTTGAAAATCATCGCCAGCTTTGGAGGAATCACATCTGGTCAAATCAGTGGCGTACCTAGAGGGAGGCCGGGGCGTTCGTCCCGGGCATAATGATTTGGGGGTGGCAAAACGATCTTCGCTGTTCCGTAAGATAAAGAAATGATACAAAAATAATTCACGTACGAATATGTACTTGAATTAACGTTAATAATGAAATAAAGCATGAAAATTGTTAAAAATATATAATCTGGAAATTTGTTATAGAACTGAGTCTGCGGAGTTTGTAAGATGGGAAACGTGCAAAACAATGGATGAGGGGAGGCGGGCGAATCATTCTTTGCCCCGGGCGCTCAATGTTCTAGGTACGCCACTGGGTCAAATTGGTCGTCGATTTTAGATTGGGATCTTGGTCTATTTGTAAGATTTGTTATGTCTTCAAATTTGTCTTTTCTCATTTGCTACTTTTGCAATTTTCAGTAAAGCAAAGGTTTCTTTTGTAATTAACCTGGAAATCCTGGTGCTTCACGTTCTTTCACAATATTTCCCCCATATAAAGCTTGCCGGAATATGTTTGTTTTTCCATTGTAATAACCTTGTATTTCTGCAATGCTCTGATTGTACGCGAACTGACCTTGTCCAATATTGGCCATGGTGAAGACAACTCTGCAGACATCTTTCTTTACGTTGTCTATTATGTATTTCTCACAGGTTGCTTTTGGTGTGATTTTCATAATGATACTAGCTGAGATATATTTATCATTAATACCATTCTTTTCAAAATATTTCTCCATATCATCTTTGAAAACATGCGTGCAAGTGAAATTTCCTTCATTGACAACATTGAAACAAAGTTTATAGTTATAGGCTGATCTGTCGATATTGAGAGCCTTCCAGGACAACCCTTGAACACCATTAGGATTTGGCACTGAAAATTAAATAAAACTCTGCCATTAGCGTGATTAATCTTAGGATTCTCGCGTACTGGGAGCGAAGCAATGAATTCAGGCGAACTCCGCGCTGCGCCGGCGCCGTTCATAATATATCGTGCGTATAGGTATCATGTCTATCGGCCATTGAATCAACTTGCCCGGATTCGTAGTAAACGGGATGTCTTTTAGATACGGGTATTCTGATGAAAAATTGTTCGCTCTGAAGTTGTCATCACCTTAGATTCATCGACAGCAATATCTGCGAAAACGGTGTTTGTGTGAATCACATTTAGGTACGCAAAATGAAACGAGTTGGTTTGAATTTTCTCTACTGTGGCATGATGTTCAAATTGACAAGCATCATCACTTTTCTAATTTTCGAATGAAAGTTGTGATAGTTCCTCCTCTATTTAAAATTTGTCCGGTGTAAATTCACATTGCTTACCATTTCCAAGGAAATGATAAGCAATTATTCTGTGCTTATCTACATTGCTTATCAATACCAGGGAAATGGTAAGCAATCGTCCTGTGCTCATGCTTATCATTCCCGGGGAAATGGTAAGCTATTATTCCGTGTACATCAACATTGCTTACCATTTCCAGGGAAATGGTGAGCAATTGTTCTGTTTACATCTACATTGCTCACAATTTCCAGGGAAATGATAAGCAATTGTTCTGTGTACATCTACATTACTTACCATTTCCAGGGAAATGATAAGCAATAGTTCTGTGTACATCTACATTGCTTACCATTTCCAGGGAGATGATAAGTAATCGTTCTGTGCACAATTGTACATCCACATTGCTTACCATATCCGGGAAGATGATAAGCAATTGTTCTGTGTACATCTACATTGCTTACAATTTCCAGGGAAATGATAATCAATTGTTCTGTGTACATCTACATTGCTTACAATTTCCAGGGAAATGTTAATCAATTGTTCTGTGTACATCTCCATTGCTTACTATATCCAGGGAAATGATAAGAAATTGTTCTGTGTACATCTGCATTGCTTACCACATCCAAGGAAATGATAAGCAATTGTTCTGTGTACATCTACATTGCTTACCATTTCCAGGAAAATGATAAGCAATTGTTCTGTGTACATCTACATTGCTTACCATTTCCAGGAAAATGATAAGCAATTGTTCTGTGTACATCCACATTGCTTACCAGTTGCAGGGAAACCTTTCTGTTCGAATGGAAAACTCCCTTTCTCTTTGATAAATCTATGTAATTCTAGAATGGAAAATATTGTATTGTCTCTGGGGAAGGTACCAAATTGGTTGGCGTAGTTAACTTCCATCCAAGTGTGTGCCGTGGTCAAACCCCTTGCAGCATAGTACTTCAATCGACATACGGGGAATGAGTGTGTGATTTCATTACACGTTATGTTATCCCTGAAAGTCATTTTCAAATATCTTGTGGATATACAAAATAAAAATCTGATGATATCATCAATGGATACTGGAAACCTAAAGGTTTATTTAAAGCTTAAAATTGCTTTAACAAAATTTAACAAATTTGAAACCCAAATAATCTTAATAGACCAGTCATCGAAGGTAGAAAAAAATGGCGTAGTTCTGATTTTTTAATATGTTGTTGGGATACATGAGAGGAGTGTGCAACTAAGTTTGCCATTTCGAAAGACCTGTGCTCGCTGCGCAATAGTCGGAAACGTTCGATTTTTTCGGACTTTTTTCAGATTTTCAAAAAAATATCAAAAACCGAGAATTGTACGGAAATAGTTTTTCTATATTTATTTAGAGTAAATAAAATTTGCCACAATTTGAATCTCATTGCAACTCTGTGGCCTTAACAGGTCGCGAGATATAGCACTTTAAAAATTGTCAATTTTTTCGAAAAATCACAAAATTTCACTTTGAGCCACTTTTTGAGCTCAATATCTGCTCCATTAGTAATTTGGAGTATATTTAGTTATCTGTCATTTAATGCCCATGAAGGAGTATTTGCGACAAAAAGTACTCTTTTTATCGGATTTTTTACATTTCTTACGGAACCTCATAATTATTGGTGTTACTTTTTTTTTATTTGCCAAGGAAAAAATCGCAAAAAGAAAAATCATTTACAAAAAAGTGTAAAGGAAGATGTTCATTTTCTTCTTCTTTTTCTCGTCATCAGATACATACACATGTGTATTACACACACACACACACACACACACAACATATATAATTTTTATATATTAAGATACCTTTCCATTATAATTTTGTTTTTTTGTTTGTATGAACCCGGTTGGATGTGATTAAGGTTCCCTACAGACGATGAGTGCCAGGCAAGTGCTTGCATTTCTAGGGGGTTGTCGACTTCATATTCGTCATCTGACTCTTCAATTTCGATACTGCGAACTTCACTGCACGTCTTTCCCCTACAAAAGCTGCACATACCTGAAGATTTCAGGCCCGCTTTTTAGCACGAACGGCCTCTTCCAGTCATGCGCGGCTATAGCCCTATTTTTTTTTTTTTGTGGGGGGGCACAATCGCACAATATACCTAGTAGAAAATTTACAGGGACTCGAAACCTAGAGGCCGGGGAGTTCGAGTCCTGGACAGTACTTTTTAATGCAATGTTTTTCGAAGTACAATACCTATTTTCTTAAAAGCTGTAGAGCTTACCACAAATGCCTTTCATGGCTACAACATGCATTCTAGGGAATATCAAAGGACCTAGTTGAACGTTGACCTTGAGATCTTTCGATTGCAGTTTCTCTCCCCCTGTCTCATTCTATCTACATACACTCTCTCAATAACGGGTTTAACGGGGAGGCAATCCAAAAAATGTGTGTGTGTATGTGTAATACACATGTGTATTTTTTAGATAACAAGAGTATTGTTTGTCGCAAATGCCATGGGCTTAAATAACAGATAACTAGATACACTCCAACTTTCTTTCTCTTGACTTCCCCATAGGATGACTATTGGAGCAGATATTCAGCTCAAAAAGTTCCTCAAAGTGATTTTTTTTTTTGTTTTTTCGAAAAAAGTCGACAATTTTCGAAATGGGTCCATGTCCATTGTCAGGACCAAATTTTATATAATAAAATTTAAGGCCACAGAGTTGCAATTAAACTCTAATTGCAACTCTTTGGCCTTAATAGATCACAAGATATAGCACTTATTGTTGATTTTCTCGAAAAAAAAAAAAAAAAAAAAAAAAAAAAAAAAAAAAAACATTTTATTCTGTAATATATGTAAAAAATCCGATTTCAGTTTTTTTCGATAAAAATAGTACTTTTTGTCGCAAATACTCCTCCGTGGGCTTTAATGACAGATTACTAAATATACTCCAACTTCCTTTCTCAAGACATCCCCGTAGGATAACTAATAGAGCAGATATTGAGATCAAAATGTGACTCAAAGTGAAATTTTGTGATTTTTCGAAAAAAATTGACAATATTCGAAGTGCAATATCTCGTTAAGGCCATAGAGTTGCGATCTGTTAAGGCCACAAAGTTGCATCACATTGTGGCAAATTTTATTTACTCTAAATACAGATGGAATAACTATTTCCGTACGATTCACGGTTTTCGATATTTCTTCGAAAATCTGAAAAAAGTCCGAAAAAATCGAACTTTTTCGAAAAAATCAAAACTACGCCATTTTTTTCTACCTTCGATATCTTAGATGACTGGTCTATTAAGATTATTTGGGTTTCAAATTCGTTAAACTTCCTATAGCAATTTCAAGCTTTCAATAGACCAGATGAACATGTAAACCTTTAGGTTAGACTATAATCTATTTTAAAGGGACATGCCCATTTCAACAAGGCGTTGCCTTCAGTAGGATGGTCGATATTTTTTTTTAATTAACCCTATAGTGCGGGAAAGTTGTGATTGATCAAGATAAGACTTTTGAGCAAAAAAAAATCGGACCATGTTATCCCTGAAAGTTTGAAGCGTCACGTCGCAACATAGTCATTTTCAAGCGGAAGAGTCAAATATCTTCGATACTCTTGGATATCTATATACTCGTATATAAAAGTGAATGTCTGTTTATTTGTTTATTTATTTATTTGTTTGTTTGTTCGCTAATAACTTATGAACTACAGTTCGAATTTCACGAAATTTTGCACACTTATTTGTTTTTACCCGAGGAAGGTTATAGGCATGGTATTGTCCGCCCATTTTAGTTACGACCGATTTTCCAATTTCTTGTCCAAAACTTTCCGAATTTTGGCCAATATCTTAAGATTTGTCGCGACAACATATCAACTCAAGCAAGAAAGTTTTAGGTAACATCTTTATCCTTTATTTAGGACATATTTTGCAAAATTGTGACTAGCCATTCGAGGGTTACAAGTTCGAATTTGGGATCGGGCAGAATAAAAGTTTGACAATACTCATTGTTTAGCCAAAACGGTAAAAGATATAGAAAAATTGATAGGAATGGACTCCTCCTCCCCCCCCCCAAAAAACAAAGACTGGGAGCCCTGAAAAAATATCAGAGTTGAAAGCCCTCCAACCGTTTTCGAGTTACGGCCGATTTTCCAATTTTTGTATGGAAATTAAAATTTTTGTTTGATTTAAATAAAATTATGTACAAAAGCGGTTAGTGCAATGCCGATATAATTTAATAGAATTGAACACCAAGTTTGTTGGGTAGAACGTGTTGGGAGTAGTATTGGGTTAGGTTCCAAAAAAAATAAAATGCGTGTTGATGTCTGCTGAGTTTAGGCTGGGTCTGAAAAAAAGAAAATGCGTGTTGAAGTCTGCTGAGTTTAGGCTGGGTCTGAAAAAAAGAAAATGCGTGTTGAAGTCTGCTGAGTTTAGGCAGGGTCTGAAAAAAATGCGTGTTGAAGTCTGCGAAAGGTCTGTGAAACAACCCGTTACTACTTCCCATGTTCTACATATAGGTTAACAAACGTTACATACACGTAATCTATGTGTATGCTCTATGTATATGTAATCTATGTGTATGCTCTAATCGCGTTTAAACGGTTGTACGTCGATTATTATTAATGAAGAGTCAGATTTATTATCATTTTTTTCTAGTACAAAATAAAAATCTGATGATATCATCAATGGATACCTAAAGGTTTACATAGAAAGCTTAATATTGCTATAGGAAGTTAAACAAATATGGCTAACCATTTTTTTTATTTTTATTGAAAAAGGGCCTATTTCAAAAATCGAAATTTCAAGGTCGATGGGCAATGGTCCGATATTTTTTTTGCTCAAAAGTCTATCTCAATCACCGACAACTTAATTTTTTTTTTTTTTGTGTTTCACCCACCTTACTAAAGGCAACGCCTTGTTGATGCGTATTTCCCTTTAAAATAGACGTCTTAAGATTATTTGGTTTTCTTAAGAAAGGAATTCCCGGGGTATCTTTAATGCAGTGGTATCCCTGTTATATTCTGCATGCTCAAACACCATACTGGCTCATCTTTGCAAGGCCGTTTCCTACCTTGAACAGAAGGGATTGGCCTGCTCAAGGTGAGCAACGGCTGAGGTCCTCAGAGCCCAAAATCTAAAGGTTCAACACTTCAGTCATCGGACCGTGTGTGTCCCATTAAGAACAAAAGAACTTACGTTCTTGCACTTTATTCCTGTTCAAAGACAGACAGACACACACGCGGACCAATGGCTTGAACACAAGAGATGAGCTCTGGGTACCTCAACACAGGTTTCGACATTGAAAACTCGACATCGAAAATTTCAGCCCATTACAATACTTTCCTTTTTGGGATCGGGAAAGTAAAAACAGTCGAAAAAATATCTCCCCTCCCGAAAAAAATGTTATTCTGCTTGCTCACCACATACATTCCGCCTTATTGAACTCTGGACATTCATTTTTCAAAGCACCTCGACAGTTGGTTTCAGAGTCAGCCGTCCAAGGTCCCCCAACTGAACTTGGTACACAAACGGCCCCAATATATCTGACAGTGTAACCCAATTGAGAACAAGGTTTTGGTCTCTCATCAAATTCCGGATAATTTCCTTCACCAAACACGAATCGTCCTGAAAAATGGCATTTGAATGTTATGATTACAGTTGAGCCACCGTATTGTAAAGAATCGTTTGACGATGATTACAGTTGAAATTACGAGAACTGAGCCAACGTATTGTAAAGAATCGTTTGATGATTATTAGAGATGAAATTACGAGAGCTGAGCCAATTTGTTGTAAAGAATCGTTTGATGATTGTAACATAATTACAGTTGAAATTACGAGAGCTGAGCCAACGTGTTGTAAAGAATCGTTTGATGATGATTACAGATGAAATTAATAGAGAGCTGAGTCAACGTATTGTAAAGAATCCTTTGATGATAATTACAGTTGAAATTACGAGAGCTGAGCCAACGTATTGTAAAGAATCGTTTGACGATGATTACAGTTGAAATTACGAGAGCTGAGCCAACGTGTTGTAAAGAATCGTTTGATGATGATTACAGATGAAATTAATAGAGAGCTGAGCCAACGTATTGTAAAGAATCGTTTGATGATAATTACAGTTGAAATTACGAGAGCTGAGCCAACGTATTGTAAAGAATCGTTTGACGATGATTACAGTTGAAATTACGAGAGCAGAGCCAACGTATTGTAAAGAATAGTTTGATGATGATAAAAATATTACAGTTGAAATTACGAGAGCAGAGCCAACGTATTGTAAAGAATCGTTTGATGATGATAAAAATATTACAGTTGAAATTTCGAGAGCAGAGCCAACGTATTGTAAAGAATCCTTCGATGATGATAAAAATATTACAGTTGAAATTACGAGAGCAGAGCCAACGTATTGTAAAGAATTGTTTGATGATGATAAAAATATTACAGTTGAAATTACGAGAGCAGAACCAACGTATTGTAAAGAATCGTTTGATGATGATAAAAATATTACAGTTGAAATTACGAGAGCAGAGCCAACGTATTGTAAAGAATCGTTTGATGATGATAAAAATATTACAGTTGAAATTACGAGAGCAGGGCCAACGTATTGTAAAGAATCGTTTGATGATGATAAAAATATTACAGTTGAAATTACGAGAGCAGAGCCAACGTATTGTAAAGCGTTTGATGATGATGGCAATACGTTCTGCCTTTACTTTAATAATTGTAAAATGTTTTACACAAGCAAAATGGCCTAAAAGGGTCGGTAAAGGGGTGACATTTGGACTCCATCACAATTAAATGTTCGGTAAATGGCTGCCATTTGGCCTCCATCACCATTAAAAGGTCGGTAAATGGCTTCCATTTAGCCTCACCATCATTAAGCTGATGTTTAGGGGTGGTTTCTTGTTACCTTCCTGATTTTCTCTGATATTAATACCATTTCAGGTAGACTGCTTTGTCTGAGGTATTATTGATGTTTAGGGGTGGTTTCTTGTTACCTTCCTCATTTTCTCTGATATTAATACCTTTCATCCCGCTTTTGAAACACGAAATTTTGAAATAATCAGAACAAAACTGACATTATATTTTAACACCAGCATCAGCTCTGGGGGACTCGGGCCGTGAGAAGGTCACCCCAAATATCTTCGGGCAATATCTCCTAAAAGTTACCTTTTCTTTAAAGAAAAACACGAGGAAAATCTCTTGTATAACCGAAAAATATCATCAACATTTGACCTTAGATGGACCGAAATGGTTCAAAAACAATGAGCTAAGCCCAAACCAATTTTTTAAAAAGAAAATCGGTCAAGATACAAACAGACAAAAATCGGTTGGTTAAAACTAGACATCGTCTTGTTTGGTAAATAAATTTAATTAATAAAGATATCGATATAAAGAACATTCGTCATAAAAATGTTTATTTTCCTTCTGTTATTATGTCACAATGTTGTTGGGCATCATAGCATTACAAGGTATTTTCATCATTCACTCCAATATCACTAAGCCTAAGCTACACTTTAACAATTTCCTTATAATGCTACCACTTGCCGCTATTACCATAGCTACTCAATTGTCCTCAGGACGCTGAGTTACCCCCAGTCACAACCAGATCAAGTAGAAAATTCGAAAAAACCTTTTTCAAATTTTCGACCCGTCCAGGAATTGAACCCAGAACCTACTTGGTGCAAGCCGAGTGTGATGCGCTCTCTGCCACGGAGACGTCTCATTCGTCACAAAGAAATTTGTTGCAACGAATATTTTGTTATTTCTCTTGGATTTTGTTATAATATAAGATATATATTATATATCTTTAATTATAACATATATTATATGATATATATTATATATCGAGTTTCCAGTGCATCTTATAATACTGTACTTACCAGTATAGAACATGCACAAGGCATACATTACCAGTCGGACACCCATGATGATTGAAATCAAAGCATCCTGTGGCATTCAGTACGAACTGTTAGATCACATGTTGTCAGTGGGGTGAGGAGGATTGAATCACCAATTAGTTTGTCTGTGCAGTGTCGGATTATCCATGCCGGGCCCCTTTACCCTTTGAGTGAGGAGGATTGAATCACCAATTAATGTGTTTGTGCAGGGTCGGAGTATCCATGCCGGGCCCCTTTATCCTTTGAGTGAGGAGGATGGAATAACCAATGAGTATGTTTGTGCAGGGTCGGATTATCCATGCCAGGCCCTTTTACGCTTTTCTAACTACCTCAATGTAATTATATTCATAATGTAATTATATTCATAATGTAATTATATTCATAATGTAATTATATTCAGCATGTAATTATATTCATAATTACGCTATTTTCTTTTATTATTTTCAATAATGAGCCTTTGGAATCGTCACAAAACAAAAAAAATACCCCCCCCCCCTCAAAATTTGATATTATACGTTTCAAGATACGTAGAATCCAAAGATCGAATAAAAAATAATCCGTTTGACCGCCACAATTAGCACTTTTGTCACTTGGTGTTGACCGCTTTGGATGAAATTAAGTATATGTGTCCCGTCTAGGCTCTAATTGTTCCCCGAAACTGCAATTTGGGTGCAATTGAATATACCCATGGTGGTTTTTGACGTTTTTTAGCGGTTTTCACTAATCCTCTCTGAAAAGAGAAATGATAAGAGCTAAAGACTTGAAATTTAGTATGCATGTCAAAATTAGGGTCTGTTTACGCCCTAGATTAGGAATCGTCACGAGAAAAAAAAATACCCCCCTCAATTTTTTTAGAGTTTTTTTTTTCATGTAATGGGCTGAAATTTGCAATACCAAAACAACTTGAAGTTCCCCAGAGCCAGAATCTAACCATTTATCTAGGCTCGTGTCTGTCTGTCTGTGGGTATGTCTCTAAAGAAGATATCTTCAGGTCAGTAATTGTTAGAGACTTAATTTATTAACATTTAAATAAATAAAAACAAAACACTTACCAAAAACACTATTATAATTATTTATGAAGAAACTAGTTTCGAATCATTCGATTCATCATCAATCTAGTAGAGTCTAAAGATGGAAGTTGACTCTTCCATCCTTCGACTCGTCTAGACTGATGATGAATCGAATGATTCGAAACTAGTTTCTTCATAAATAGTGTTTTTCGTAAGTGTTTTGTTTTAATTTATTTAAAATTTATTATTTTTTTAACACATGCAATTAACATGTTACCTTCATTTTTTATATATGTTAAATTTTGTGCCAAAGGGCAAACCACGGAACTTTTGGTTGAAAATTAAAATCGATTTTTTACAGCTTTTTAGCAGCATTCAAGAATCCTGTCTAAAAAGGAAAGGCCCCTAGGCGGTTAGCTTCACAGATTAATGGATAATTTGTCTCTGCATCCACAGGGATAAAAAAGCATCCGAAATTGCGGGCATCTGCTATTTCTTTTATAAATTAAGATGGAAATACACCAGGTCGCTATGCGCATTTATCTCCATAGCTACTCATTGTCCTCACGAGACTGAGTGGGCCACGAAAACATCCAAACAATTCCAGAGGCTTCAAATTATTTGAAAATAAAGATATAATAAAAAATGTAAAAATGTAAATGTAGAATTTCTTTGTGGTAAGGCCCAATGACCTTTTCACAACTTTTGTGGGTATCACAGCATTACTAAGAGCCTCCTGCACTAACTCTTCATAATTCATTCTTCTAATCTTTTTACTCTGGTAATGCCGCCACTGGTCGCTACTCACATTAAAGTAGCTACTCAATTGTCCTCACGAGGCTGAGTGCACCCCGAAATCACAAGCACAAAGTCGAAAATTTTCCGACCCCGCCGGGGATTGAACCCGGGTCCCCCAAGTGCAATGCCAGTGTGATACCCACTAGACCAGGAGGACTGCTCCTGGTCTAGTAGACCAGGAGGACTGCTCCTGGTCTAGTAATAATAATAAATGTATATATAAAAAATAAAAATAATAAACCAAAATGAAACTTTTTCATTTTGGTTTATTATTTTCAATAATGAAACCATCTCTCTCTCTCTCTTTTTTCGGTGCGCGCCGGATACCAGTAGCGTAGCTAGGGGGGTGACCCGGGCCGTATCACTGGGCCAAAAAGGCCCACTGATACGCGTGATTTTACGACCAAGTGATTTACGGTGACTCCGAAGTCACCTCCAGTCATCCCGAGGGGGTGACTCATGTATGGCCTTTGTTGTGATTTATTTTGAAAATATATATTACCTTAAAATAAAAAAAAATAAAAAAAATGAGATGTTGGTTTATTTTTTTAGTCGAAACCCACCCCTATTTGATGTCAGACTGGACTCCTATAAAGATATTATTGTGAGATATTTTTTTCTTCTTTCAAACTTATATGTTTTGTAATTTAGTATTTGAAAACAGCCCTCTTCTGGTCGTGACGTGTAAATTCTGTCGATCTTCATCCGTTTTTCCGGAAGAAAATAGGATATGATAAGAACGTCTTCGTCTTCCTCCTCCTCCAATAATCTCACTATCAATCTTTTTTTAGCCGCACTTAAACGTCGGACATATACACTTTGCACTGTTCAAACGACCAAAACAAACTGTCGCGCGTATCGGTCGCTAGGAACGGAATGCTGCAAATAGGTCGCGAGGAACGGAATTCTACCTTTAGATTTCTTAAAATTCATTGTTGATTCGGATTTCATAGAATTCCTACCAAACCCGATTTGAGCTGTACAACTTTTTTTTTACAGTATGCGTGCCTTCTTTCGCAAGAAGCAAAAAAACATGCTAACTTGCGCAGACTTTTAATTTTTTTGGAACCCAACCCACTACTACTCCCAAACTTGGTGGTGTCAGTTCTATCATTTTGAGTCAGGACAAACCACTCCAATACCTATATGTCAGCGAACGGGGGGTGGGGGGTGACACCATGAAGAACCGCCCCGGGTGTCACCCGGCCTGACTACGCCACTGCCGGGTACTCCAGCTGATGTGGGACCCGTAGACATTTATGAATTATTAATGAACATTGCCAATCCATTTGTTCAAACTAAATAATTTATCGTATATTGATTTTAGTTTATTTTTTCTCTCGTTCATAAAAAAAAAAAAAAAAAAAAAAAAAAAAAAAAAAAANAAAAAAAAAAAAAAATGATTGGAAATGAGAGAAAATTACTACGAATATATTTCATTTCAAAATGAAGTACTTTGTTCAAAGTGTCATTTTGAAATGAGACACGTAATTTTCCTTTACAAGATTTTTTCTTCTACGCCGCGTGTTGTTCCACGAGATCTAAAAAACTACTCGTTCTATGATTTTGCACGAATAGAATACATTTTTGCACCCACAAAACCAGAATATTTGCAGAGTATCAATATGTCCCGAGCCTTAATGAAACTTTACTCATACGACTAAGAACAGGATACAGTCGACTTACCCATCAGTTTATTTTGAAGAAAGAAAATCCACCTATCTGCCAATGTCGAGAGAACCTAACAATTAAACATCTCCTCACATCATGCGTTTTATACTCCTCCATACGTGAACGTATTTTTCCACCTAATGAACAAAACCTGTCAGCCATGCTCCAAGATTCCAACGAACATGTCCAGAGGGTATTCCGGTTTATCAAGGAAGCCCAAATCATTGGATTTTAGTCTTAAGATAGATAGGAAACTTTTTACGGGTCATGGGTGTGATGGGG
>CM022882.1:6338309-6360917 GCA_012654025.1 Pachypsylla venusta | reverse complement strand
CCCCCAATCTCACACAAAGTAGGTAGGTATAAATATCATTAGTGTCTAACTGCTGTAATAACAAAAACTGTAAAAATGGCAATAAAATTTTTCGACGGTATTCCTCCATCCCCTTTCAATCTTCTGTGCTGATGTCGCTACCCCCCCCCNACTCCACCCCCACCCCCCACTCGCAGCACCCCATTTCAATTCTCTTAAACATTATTTTTGCAGTCGTATTATTAGATATAGGAACATTAAAATTGAGAACATAAAAACACAGAACGGTGGTGCGGAGAGGGGGCGTTTTGTTTTCCTTTTTCCCCTGTTTTGGGGGATGTTTTACGATGTTTCCTTAGGAAAAGGTACAAAGCTATTAAGAGTAATTTAATGAAGCAGTGAAAATTCAAAGCAAATTTGTCAATTTATTTTATCAGGGCCTGATTAAGCCTGTCCAGTTAGGCCTTAATTAAGCGGGTGTATTATTAGATCGCTGACAGATTTTTTCTTCCCATTTTTACTTTCCTTATTCTATAAAAAGAAAGTATATTGTAATGGGCTGAAATGTTTGATGTCGACTTTTTAATGCCACAACATGTTTTGGAGACCCCAGAGCCCAAATCTCGAGTTTCAGCCATTGGACCGCGTGTGTGTCTGTCCGTCTGTCTGTGAACAAGATATCTCAAGAACGGCAAGTGCTAGAGTCTTGAAATTTGGTATGTATGACAGTTTTATGCCATGAACGGCAAAATAAGCTTTTGGTGGAATGCCGCTTTTTAGCGGTTTTTGCATATCCTGGTTAAAATGAGAACGGTAATAGCTAGAACTTTAAACTTGGTGCCTATTCATATCAATTTCATACAGGAAATTGATTAATACAACGTAGGTTGAAATTTAATATATTTTTGGCCGCTAATTAGCGGTTGAATACCGCTTTTTGGCGGTTCTGCCTAAAAACAGAAAGGAAAGAGCTGGAACTTTAAATTTGGTGTCTATTCATATCTATTTCACACAAGAAATTGAAAAATACAACTTCGGTTTAAGTGTAATATATAGTGGTCTGCGGCCTTTAATCGCTAATTAGAGGTTAAAGGCCGTTTTTTGGCGGTTCAACCTAAAACCAGGATGGAAAGAGCTAGAACTTGAAATTTGGTGCCAATTCATATCAATTTCATTTAAGAAATTGAAAAATACAACTTGGGTTGAAGTATATTAAGAAGTGTAATATACAATTGTATTTCCGCTCTAGCGACTTCCAAACGGCATTGAAAACTCGACATCGAAAATTTCAGCCCATTAAAATACTTTCTTCTTTTTTTATAGACAAGGAATGTCGTGTGATGTTCACACCAGATTTTTTTACTTTCTCTTCCTATAGGAGATAAATGATTATAATCGTTTATCTCCTATAGGAAGAGAAAGTTTATCTCCTATAGGAAGAGAGAAAGTGGGAAACTTGAATTTTTTTTTTTTTTGATCTAAAACATTTTGACAATTAAAACAGGACAGTCATCTAAGGACCGTCAGACGTATTTTATTTGAAAATTTTTGGTATTCTGTATATACATTTTAGTTTTTGGGCCCCGATTTTGGTTCTCGCAAAAAGCCCAGAATCATACTTGAAGGGAGCTGTCTTTTGTTGTTATTCCGGTTTTAAATAAAAACCTTATAGCAGACTAAAAATAATGGCAATCATTAAGAAATACTGAAACCCGCAAGGAATATTAGCTGAACTTTGAGAAACACAAAAGCTGTATTCGTATTGGACAACGAAAGGTTTTCGAAAAGTTATAAAATGAGGCTGAGTGCCAAGTTAGTTTCAATTAAGGACCACAGTCTCCATTCTCCCTCCCCCGGCCCAAATAAAACGTTTTTTCCCTCCTAATAATAAAACCAGCTTGTGAGATTTTATTTCTCATTTATTTTTATTTTTAGTATCAGATTTTTTTTTTGACTGAACGTGAGGTCTAGTTTTCACTCTACAACATCTCTTTTGCTTGTCGGTTTGTCTTTTTGTACCACACTAACACGATGGAACGAATTATCCGATTTGGATAAAACTTAGTATGAACAATTGGACATTCAAGATATTTATTCATATAGTCAGGCACGTTGAATACACCATTTCCCGTTAGACCACTGAAGTAAGCAACGTCTAGCGAGGTTTTACCATGTGGGTGTCTACGTAGGTTTGATGCGTCCTCGTGATGTTGGCTATACACATGCGCGGATATAGGGGAGGGCACGGGGGGCACGTGCCCCCCAATTTTTTTAAGCGGGCGTTGTTTCTCAAATTTCATTATACCTATAATCGCGTAAGAAAAAAAAATCAAATGAATGGTGATCCGCTGTGTCTTTTATCCGATTGAGTGGGGGGGGCACGGGCCCCTAAATAATTCCCAATCCTGAGGCTAAATAAAAATACGTAAATGAAAAATCGTCAAAAATTCTGTCATCCGTCATGGCACTTTTTTTTGTCATCACGCTTATAAAATTGCTTATCACCCTTATGAAAGGTATTTGTGGTAAGCTCCACAGCTTTTAACAAATTAGGTGTAGTACCTCGATAGACATTGCATTAAAAAGTACTGCCCAGGACTCGAATCCCCGGTCTCTAGGTTACGAGTCCTCCCCCTCCACATTTTCTATTAGGTATATATTGTATGATTGTGCCCCCCCCCCTCAAAAAAAAGAAGAGGGCTATATCCGCGCATGGCTATACATCAAAACTAATTTCCTTCATGTCCTAAATATGTATACCAAATTTCGTCAAAATCGGATAAAAATTGTGGCTTGCATCGCGTGAAAAACACATATACATACATACACATATACAAGTGCATTTTGGGATGTATACCGGGGTCAAAAGTGGAGCTCACTAAAGTTTACAATTATATGTGAAAACAAAGGTAGGAGAAGCACACAGCCAAGACATGGTCAGTCACAGGATTCAGGGAGTTTTCACAACTTTTTCTATACTTGGATTCCCAAATATCTCTATTTTCTAACGTCCCTGTAACATCTATTGGTCATTCGAGAAGGGGTGAAAACACTCCATTCTTACAAACCGGCTACCTACATTGACCTCATCCAGCTTGGGTTGGTCCGGAAAATGTCAGCATCACGAGTGCGCGAACCTACGTGGTCACTCTCTCTGGACGTTGTTTAACTTCACTGATCTAACGGGAACTGGTGTATTCAACGTGCCATAGATGCTGGCTAACTCAACTACCAGGATTCTACGGGAACTTCGTATGCGTCTTTTCTTGTGGGAGTAAAAATTCTTTTTACCAAGATAATTCAGTAGGGTTTTTTTTACTTCACAAATTTCGGAAAATCTAAAATTTTGAAAAAGGTAACCCTTGTCCAACGTGCCTGGCGACCCTGTCTTCCCATATTTTGTTAAAGGTAACCCGTGTCTAACGTGCCTGGCAACCCTGTCTTCCAATATTTTGTTAAAGGTAACCCGTGTCTAACGTGCCTGGCGAAGTAGACCCTGTCTTCCAATATTTTGTTAAAGGTAACCCGTGTCTAACGTGCCTGGCGAAGTAGACCCTGTCTTCCAATATTTTGTTAAAGGTAACCCGTGTCTAACGTGCCTGACGAAGTAGACCCTGTCTTCCAATATTTTGTTAAAGGTAAACCCGTGTGAACAACCCTGTCTGACATTTTCTTTCTATTTCCACAACCCCAGCTCCGGTCTTATTAAATTTACTTTAGTTTTTCTTGCTATTCCCCCAACGTACACCCCCCCCCTCTCCTTTTGTCTTATTATTATGTCAATTTGCAACCACTCTGTGATTGTGACTTGGATATGGAGGAGGGGGTCTACCATTTTCTGAAATATTGCACTTTCAGCACCTTTATACAATGTTGGAATAAGTATACTTTTGGAGGTATAGATATCTTTAGTGACTTTGCATTAAAAGATGAAAAATTTTGTTTTGGGGGTGACATTTGACATTGGATATTTTGGGGTATTAGCATATAGGGGAAGGCACGGGCTACACGTGCCCCCCAGTTTTTTTAAGCGGGCGGTGTTTCTCAAATTTCACTATAGCAAATAACGTGAAAAATAAATAATAAAAAAAATCAAATGAATGGTGATCCACTGTGTCTTTTATCCCTTTGAGTTGGGGGGGGGGGGCACGGGCCCCTAAATAACTTTCATTTATTTAAGCAAGATGGCAACACTGGGTGAAGAATCGTTATTGAGAGAGAGTTGTAGAATGAGAGAGGGAGAGAAACTGCAATCGAAAGATCTCAAGGTCAACGTTCAACTAGGTACTTTGATATTATTCCCTAGAATGAAAGGTTTTTGTGGTACGCTATGTATTAAAAAGTACTGCCCAGGACTCGAACCCCCGGCCCCTATGTGGCGAGTCCTACCCCTTGCACTCTCCAAATTTTTTATTAGTTATATTATGCCCCTCAAATCAAGAGGGCTATATATTTTAACTTTCGCCGCCCCTCGGCAATTTAGAACTTCCCGCCTCTAATTTTGACAAGAAATGCGATTTTCGCTGCAGTATGCTTTAAAAGTTTCAATTACCATCCATATTTTGCCGCCCCTAAATTCTGCCACCATAGGCCATGACCAATGTTGCTTGTACGATAAATCCGCTACTGCCAGTAATAATAGCTTGGTCGAAATCAAATCGAACATACGAGGTGAGGCTATTAAATAACGAGACTGAGCGCCTAGAGGGTGCCCTAGAGGAGTGGGGAAAAAAACAAGTAGTGCGTTGGGTATCTGGAAATCTTCTCTATTCACGTGTTCGTAAGAAACGGGTCAAGTTGTGGAAGAACAACTCGTGGATTTTGCACCAGGACAACGCACCTGCCCATAATGCGCTATCTGTGAAGCGTTTTTGGCTGATCAATGGAAAAAAACGTATGGAAAGGTGTGTGGCGAGGGGAGGGTAGTATATTGAAGGAGAGCATTCGAATGTAGAATAATTTTTATAATAAACCCTTTTTCTTAACCAGTCTCGTTATTTAATAGCCACACCTCGTAGAATGTTTTTAAATCTATTTTTTTAAAAAAACACAAAGCCCAGTTGTTATGCTGACTGGGCTTTGTGTTTTTTCTTTCTTTTTCAGGTACCTACTAATAACAATTTCAGTTTTCTTGACAGGTCATTTTAATTTTGCAGTTTATTTCAATTTTGTCAATCCAATTTTCTGTTTTGATTAATTAACTTTTTTTTATATACATATTTATATTTTTGTTTGAATACTAAGGGTGGAGGGTATTTTGGTTCCCAATTTTGTAATGTGTCAGTTTTTTAACCCTCTGAAACACAGTAAATAATAATAATAATGGCTAAACGCAGAGTCTTGAAATTTAAAAGGCATATGTTCTAAAATTCATGTCCAAAGTTCAAGCGAAGCGGAACAATCACACAGTCCACAAACCACTTATGAGATTGAGATACTGTGGCGTAGCTATCACGGGTCGGGGGGGGGGAGGTTAGCNGGCGGGTGGGGGGGGGGAGGTTAGCTTCACCGGGGCTCAACTACTCAGGGGGCCCCCAAATGTTGAGTTTTTGCAGACAATTTATTTGGCCTTTAATAGTTTCAAACATTGACATTTTTCCTTATAGCATCAGAGACTCAAACAGGAGCGGACTGGGCCATCGGGGGAGGGGGCTAATAATGTAAGAAAAATATGTGTAAAATAAGCGTGAGAAAAAATATGTGGGCTCCAGTGGACCCCGGTTCATCGTAGTGCATTATTATGAAAGAAGGATACATGTAAAATACGCGCGAGAAAAAATATGTGGGCTCCAGTGGGCCCCGGTTCATCGTAGGGCATTATTATGAAAGAAGGATACATGTAAAATACGCGCGAGAAAAAATATGTGGGCTCCAGTGGACCCCGGTTCATCGTAGGGCATTATTATGAAAGAAGGATGCATGTACCTCCTCTGAACTACCATGAATATTGAATATAATCTAAAAATGTCATCTTCACTACTGATATAGGGTCCTAGACATCCTGTATATTCTCTAAGCATTGACAAAATGTCAAATGTCTGTCAAATTACTTTCTCCCGTGACTTTGAAACAAAAGCCTTTGAAATATCTAAAGTTTCGTGTGAGAATAAAGTCTACCTAATATTACTGTAACATAATGCATCCTTTGTAAAATACTCGAACAAGGAAAGGGCGGTTGTTTCCTTCATCCCCACCACTCAAAGTTCGCACTGCAATCCTCTCTTCCAGAAAAAAACCCGCCCTAAGATTTTCATAACTAATATGCGAATAATTTTGTGAAAGATATAACTCCACAATATACCTAATATACGTGTCACAGTGTTTGTTAACATACTCCTCCAAAACGGCTTAACTGGCAGCGTTGCTCACGGGAACCACGTTGAATGAGGTTTTTTTTTAAAAAAATTAAATTCAATAATCTCTTTCAATCTTATTATCAAGGGTGTATTCGATTGCACCCAAAAGTTTCGGGGCACAATTAGATGGGGCCTATATGCCAATTTCATCCAAATCGGTCAACGCTCAGAGGTAAAAGTGCCCATCACGGCGTGCGGCGGACAAACGGATTTTTTTTATTCGATTTTTGGATTCTACGTACCTTCAAACGTATAATATCAAATTTTGAAGGCGGTATTTTTTTTTTTTTTCCGTGACGATTCCAAAAGTTCATTATTGAAAATAATAAATCAAAAAAACAGCAGCAGCAACAAAAACAACAACAACAACAGCAACAACAGCAGCAACAACAAACACAATAGCAGCAAATACAAAAACATTAACAACAACAGCAATAATTAAAAAAAACATCACCTTCCATGATAATTATTTTCAGGTGTTAGTCCTGCCCCCCTCCCCTTGTGTACGACTCTGCCCGGTAGCTTATTTGGTTGAGGCAGTTGATTCATATCCAGCAGGCCGCTGCTTCGAATCTATCCCGGCCTCATCAAAATACTGGTCACAATAGATCTAAATGAAGGTCGCAAGGGTCGCAGTAATAATTGCCATCAGTCTCAATAAAGACCTGCAACCAAAATACATCCATACTTCCATACTATCCATCCATATCCATACTAATATATAAATGCGAAAGTAACTCTGTCTGTCTGTATGTATGTTACGCTTTCACGCTTAAACTACTGAACCGATTTTGATGAAATTTGGTATGGAGATAGACTAAACTTTAGGAAAGGACATAGGTTACTTTTTATCGCGAAAAAGGGGTTGAAACTATAAACGGCCATGCCTATAAGGTGCCAAGCGAAGCGGGCGTAACCTGCTTAGTAAATATATATATATATATATATTTTTTTTTGTTAAAAATTTACAAAATTCATAAATACGGGTATTCGTTGTTGAGTAATGTTCGATTTATTCGGCAGGTGCGCTCTGCATTTGCAAAGACTCTGCGTGTCTAAAGGTAATAAAAGGAAAAACATAAGAAGTAAATGCTGTGAGAGCTTTCGGCGGAGCAATGCTTAGACAAAGCATGTACTCCCATGTAGTAAACATCATAAAATAAAATGGGGTGTCGACAGATTTTTTGTATTTGAAAAGCAGTGTGTTTTTAATTGTCTCTTTCTGATGGGCCCAGCATATCTAAATTTAGAATTTCCCGAGGAACTTTCGCCTGAACAACACTTACACCAATTTGCTTCAAATGAAGTACCCGGACACCCGGAGAAATAAAGATAAAGTCATTTTTTTTTTTTTTTTTTTTTTTTNGGACATTGCTTTTTTTGATAATTTGGCTTAACGTCTCTTTAACATCTATTGGTCATTCAAGACGGGGGTTTTACGCTCCATTCGCTGGAAACTTCAAAACCAGCTACCCACATTGACCTCACCCAGCCTGGGCCAGGAAAATAGCCAGCATCACGAAGGCGCATACCCACGTGGACACCTACATGATACAACCTTACTGGATGTTGCTTAACTTCAGTGATGTAACGGAAACTGGTGTATTCAATATGTCATAGACGCTGGCTATGGGCAAGGCCGTACATTGGTATTCAACATGTCCTAGATTTTGCCTATGGGCAAGACCGTATCAGGGGGGGGGGCGTACCAAGATGTATGCGGGTATGAATTATGAAACAAGAGGTTCTCGGTTCTATACTACATTTTTATATATTGCAAAGTACCTGCTTAGGCATAGAGGGAATTAGTTTGCATCGGCACACAAAAATATAAAATTTTAAGGGGGTAACAGAGGTAAACTTTCTAGATTTAGGAAGGAGGCGTTTTCTTTTTAATGAAAACCTCCATCTCCATCAGACTCACCTCCATGTGCAGAGGTAAACTTTCTAGATTTAGGAAGGAGGGGGTAAATATTTTTTCTCGTGACGATTCCAAAGGTTCATTATTGAAAATAATAAACCAAAATACCTACACTGTCAATTTTATTATTTTTCTTTTCACAACGTATTTTATCAGACTTCTTTTTTAAAATATTTTTTATCAGACTTCTATATCGATATTATCGTAAACATAAAACATCTTAATGAAGTGACAGCTCCATGGCAGAGTGCGCATCAAACTCGGCTGGCACCAAGGAGGTCCCGGGTTCGATTCCTGGACAGGTCGAAAATTTGATAAAGGTTTTTAGAAATTTTCTACTTGGTCTGGTTATGTTTGTGGGTAACTCAGCCTCTTGAGGACAATTGAGTAGCTGTGGTAATAGCGACATGTGGTAGCATTATGAAGTAAAAATGGTTCAATTGTAGCTTAAGCTTAGTATTATTGGAGTGAATGTTGAAAGATACCTTGTAATGCTATGATGCCCACTAAAATTGTACCATAATAACACAAAGAAATATACATTTACATTTTTTTATAACATCTTAATATTTTCCGATATATCGATAACATAAAACTGTGCAGAGGTAAACATTCTAGATTTAGGAAGGAGGCGTTTTCTTTTTAATGAAAACCTCCATCTCCATCAGACTCACCTCCATGTGCAGAGGTAAACTTTCTAAATTTAGGAAGGAGGCGTTTTCTTTTTAATGAAAACCTCCATCTCCATCAGCCTCACCTCCATGTGCAGAGGTGAACTTTCTAGGAAGCTCCTCTGATTTAGTTGTTGTTTTTTCTGTTTCCTTTGGGTTTGAAGCGGCGCGGCTGTACGGATCGCTTGAGACAAAGAATCTAAATGATTGACTAGAACGTACTTTGAACTTTCAGCAATGTTTTAAATCAAAAACTTTATTGTTAGGGTACCGAATACTTATATTTTGTTGCGTGCATGTATTTTAGGGAGGAGGCGTTTCCTTTTTAATGAAAACCTCCATCAGACCTTTCCTTTACCCTCCTTCAGCCTTCCTGCCTCAATTCATTCTCTCCTAGTGAGAGAAATACTTTCTCTTTCCTTCGAATGTATATTGAGTTACACTAATAGTCTGTATTCCTATGAACTGTAGACCTCGTTCATTTAAAAATTCATAGAATTCTGCTAATTTTATGAATATAATAAATGTTCATACTGAATTATTATCATTTAGTTAAAATATATGTACACAACTTTTTTATAAAAGTAATTTTATTGAACATAACCTAGCATTCGGCAACACTGTAGCCTTTTTAATGAGATAGCATTCAGCATCACATTAGCGTTTTGAATGAGATAGCATTCAGCAACACATTAACGTTTTGAATGAGATAGCATTCAGCAACACATTAGAGTTTTGATTTAGATTAGCATTCAGCAACACATTAGCGTTTTGAATGAGATAGCATTCAACACATTAGCGTTTTGAATGAGATATCATTCAGCAACACGTTAGCGTTTTGAATGAGATATCATTCAGCAACACATTAGCGTTTTGAATGAGATATCATTCAACAACACCCACATACCCAATTATAATTTATAATGTAAAGGGGGCGGGGGGCGTAGGAGGCTTTCATTTCAAGAAAAGGGGGCGCGGTACCAAAAAGTTTGGGAACCCCTGTCCTAGGCGGACAATTATTTTATTAGGGGCGGACTGTATAATCGTAGTGGGAGTGGTTCGGGATGTCGAAAATAGAGCAAAGGGTTATATTGTTCTTGGCTTACCTGTGGTTGATGCTTGAGGTATTTTGTAATAAAATATTTACAGATGAGGACCCTTAATACTGATGAGAAGAGGAGTAGATAAAGGAATGAGATCAGTAAGAATCAATTAAATAACGCCCCCAAAATCATAATCTACGACCCCAGGAAAATTATCAGAACTAAAATATGTCAACCGTTTTCGAGTTACGGCCAAATTTATAATTTCTTATCTTAAAATTTGTCGCGACAACATATCAACTCGGAGCGAGAGTGGTGACCCTTTAGTCCTTTATTTTAGGACATTTTCTGCAAAAATAGGGCCAGTCATTTCAGAGTTACGAGTTCGAAAGCGGGAACGGGTAAAATAAAATTTAGAAAATACTAGAAAGTCAGAATGGCCGTGCCCCTAAGACGCCTGGCGAAACCGTTAAATCTTGTTTTTTAAAGGTTGCGATATACAAGGTGGACACAAACCAATACCCCCCCCCCCGAATTTCCATTGTCCTTGAAAAACGAAAATAGCAATAATCGTAGCGAAGCTAGTACATTATATATTAAAAAAACATTCCAACATTATCCAAATAGTGTCTCAGAGAGTAGCCCAGCCCGCATACATTCTGCCATTCTGCGAGGCTACACTTGTGTTTTTTAAGAATTAGTTTGACCAACTGTTTGGGAATATTCCATCTTGTCAACAAATCTACCTTTGACCATGTAAGCCTGTGAGAGATCAGTTAACACGGAAGTATCAGTAAAGTAAGTACCTATCAATGTTTCTAAATTTTTCCTTATCCTATAGAAAATATGGTTCCATAATAATAGAATTATTATATTGGTATTATAAATTTGGTGATAGATTTTCACGTTTTCATTGAATACATTGATAGAATATAAATTTAGTCTGATATAAATTTAGCGATAACTGAACTTCTGAACCATGGACATCTAGCTTCCGTTCATCGAGGGCTGAAGAGATTGTGATNCGAGACTACGGAACACATTATATCTGGGTGTCCTATTCTAGCCGAAAAAGATTATATTGAACGACACGACAAAATTTGTAAAAAGCTCCACCACGAAATTTGTAATTCACTAAAAATTGAAACTGAAAAATTAAAATGGTACCTCCACGAACCTAAACAAGTATTGACTCAAGGTGACACAACTATACTCTGGAACCAGCAAATAAACACTGATCGAACTATACTTGCCAATAAGCCGGATATAGTAATTCATATTAGAGGAAAATCCTGCTGCTTGATTGATGTGTCCATCCCTGCTGATAGAAACATACACAAGAAAGAAAGCGAAAAAATATTGAAATATAAAGATCTAAAGCTAGAAATTCAAAGAATGTGGAACGTGCCCGTAACCATCCTTCCTATCATCATTGGATCAACAGGAGTTGTGTCAACCAACTTTGAAAATTATATTAAATCACTGCCAGGCAAATACAACTTCCAAGACCTACAAAAAACGGCTGTCCTTGGTACAGCCCACATCCTAAGGAGGGTGTTGATTTGAAAAGGGAAATGTCATGTGACCTGAGGGAAAGTGTCTTTTCTTGGTCACATGACACGACCATCCACCTTTTTGGTGGTGAAAGTTAGAAAAACTTAAATGAAGATAATAATAACAAAATGTTATTATTATTATTATTAAAAACTCAATTATTGTTCAGAGCAAAAAATTTCAATTTAATATAAAAAGGTGCGTACACATATGCGCGCCGCGGCACGAACGCGTGTTTTCACTGTGCTCGCGAGCACAACACGCGGCAAAATGTTATCTGTTCGTTGAAAATTTATTCCGACGAACAGATTGAATGGTACGTACACATCCGCGGCAATCGCGCGGCAATGTTCGGCATATTAGGACGTGTTTTCACTTGCCTCGTACTGTGCGCGCGAACACAACACGCGGCAATTTACTCGATCCATCCCCTGTGGGTTTTTTGAAGAACACTTTGAAATGTTTGTGACGCTGTTCGTCGTATTAGTACGTGTATTTTTGCTGTTCGTTGTTTTCTGTGAACGTCAGTCATTTATTTATTTATTTTCTTGAAACTTGTGAGTGCTCGAAGTAAGGTCTAGTATTAACTTCACCATTTTCCTTTTGTTTATCTATTGAAATTTTTGCACAACTATAACTCTCGAACAACAAGAACAACAACATCATCTGTTGTTGTTGAAAGTGCTAAACTACTTTGTGTTTGTGGAAATTCTTGGGAACACAGATTCGCCGAACTGTTCGTCGAAATAAGTTTTCAACGAACAGACAACATTTTGGCGCCTGTTGTGCTCGCGAGCACAATGAAAACACGTCCTAATATGACGAACATTGCCACGCGATTGCCGCGTTCGTGCCGCGGCACGCATATGTGTACGCACCTTTTTATATTAAATTGAAATTTTTTGCTCTGAACAATAATTGAGTTTTTAATAATAATAATAATTTTTTTTATTTATTTTTCATTCTTTTTACATATACAAAGGTACATTTCCTAAGCATTTTTATGATTCTGAGGAAAGTCAAAGTATATTGATCATCATTTGAGGCCGCAAATACTCTCGTCTGAAAAGCAAGGGCACGAGTGGATGAGTTGTTACCTATAGTGGATCAGGATGATCAGGTGTTCACATTAGCGTTGGTGTCATTTATAGAAAAAAAATTCATCAAATTTTAAAAAATCATTTTCAAAAATCAAAATATTGGGTTCCCTGCCCCCTGAGGGGGTATCAAGGCCCCCAAACTCGAAAATCCCTTAAAACCAGCCATAACATACCAAAATTTAACATTATACAACAAATCGCATAAAAGATAAAAATATTTTTTAAAAAACACAATATTGCGCCTTCTGGAACCCCCGGGGGGACAGGGATCCACAATTTTTTCAAAATCGAAAAGCCCTTATCATCAGCCATAACATATAAAAATTTAACATAACATATACGTTTCTACAACTAACCGCCAAAAAGATAGGGGGGGGGGGGCAGGGCCCCCAAAAGCTATACAGCAAATTTTCTTCATTTCCTAAATATTGTATACCTACCAAATTTCGTCAATGTCGGATGAAAATTGTGGCTTGTATCGTGCATTTCGGGATGTATAGTGTATAAACCGGGGTCAAAAGTGGAGTTCACTAACGTTCACAATAAGTTTGTATTGTTAAAGATACACCGCGGAAGCGTGAACGCAAGTTCCCAAAATTCGAAAATTTGTGTAAAGGCGTGTACGAGTTGTTTCAAAAATGTGAAATGGCAGGTAAAAAGGAAGGATACCTTTTAAGAGTGATTTGATTTCAGTGCGTTTTATGAGACAACTTTTTAATGCGATGTGTTTTTTAGAAGAATGTTTGTACTGTAACATATATGTACAAACATCTTTTGAATTTTTTAAAGAAATCGTTCCTACTGGGTTATGCTATCATTTTTATAGGAATGTCAATCTTACGTCACACAAAATATTATTTTTGGTAGAATAATCCAACATTTTTTTTTTCTTTTTTAGATTTTTTAGAAGTTTTATAAGCAACTAAAATGGAAGCAATAATTCACTGCAGCATTATTATTTTACTAAGTTTAATTCATGGCGGCAGCTTTGATGGTGAGTCAACAGTATTAACAGATTGAGTAAACAGTATTAACATGCGTAAATTATATAGGGTGTAACAGATAGAGTAAACAGTATTAACATGCGTAAATTATACAAGGTATAACAGATTGAGTCAACAGTTAACATGCGTAAATTATACAGGGTATAACAGATTGAGTCAACAGTATTAACATGCGTAAATTATATAGGGTGTAACAGATAGAGTCAACAGTATTAACATGCGTAAATTATACAGGGTATAACAGATTGAGTCAACAGTAATAACATGCGTAAATTATACAGGGTATAACAGATTGAGTCAACAGTATTAACATACGTAAATTATATAGGGTGTAACAGATAGAGTCAACAGTATTAACATGCGTAAATTATACAGGGTATAACAGATTGAGTCAACAGTAATAACATGCGTAAATTATACAGGGTATAACAGATTGAGTCAACAGTATTAACATACGTAAATTATATAGGGTGTAACAGATAGAGTCAACAGTATTAACATGCGTAAATTATACAGGGTATAACAGATTGAGTCAACAGTAATAACATGCGTAAATTATACAGGGTATAACAGATTGAGTCAACAGTATTAACATACGTAAATTATATAGGGTGTAACAGATAGAGTCAACAGTATTAACATGCGTAAATTATACAGGGTATAACAGATTGAGTCAACAGTAATAACATGCGTAAATTATACAGGGTATAACAGATTGAGTCAACAGTATTAACATACGTAAATTATATAGGGTGTAACAGATAGAGTCAACAGTATTAACATGCGTAAATTATACAGGGTATAACAGATTGAGTCAACAGTAATAACATGCGTAAATTATACAGGGTATAACAGATTGAGTCAACAGTATTAACATACGTAAATTATATAGGGTGTAACAGATAGAGTCAACAGTATTAACATGCGTAAATTATACAGGGTATAACAGATTGAGTCAACAGTAATAACATGCGTAAATTATACAGGGTATAACAGATTGAGTCAACAGTATTAACATACGTAAATTATATAGGGTGTAACAGATAGAGTCAACAGTATTAACATGCGTAAATTATACAGGGTATAACAGATTGAGTCAACAGTAATAACATGCGTAAATTATACAGGGTATAACAGATTGAGTCAACAGTATTAACATACGTAAATTATATAGGGTGTAACAGATAGAGTCAACAGTATTAACATGCGTAAATTATACAGGGTATAACAGATTGAGTCAACAGTAATAACATGCGTAAATTATANGTAGCTGAAATCGGCAATGTAAGCTGTGGCGTATAATATACTCTTGGTAGCTACCGCATTTTTTTGACTTGGAGGGGCGGAGCGCTACCGCGCTCCTTAATAGGTGTTAGAGAATGGATAAAAAGAAACAGTTTTTTTATGCCCAATTTTTATTTTGAGCTTTTGTTACAAAGTTACAGAGTGTTTTGTGCTATTTATATCTGACTTGTTAATGTTCTGATAAACTGATTTGGAGAGACCTACAAATTCCCATTGGGAATCCACAAAAAATAAACTAACAAAATGGCGGCCATTTCAGGGGCAGTTCCGGGGGGCGAAGGGGCGATCGCCCCGCCCCCCCAAAAAGACAGTTTTTCTTTCATTGAAACAAAAAAAACAACACATTCTGGTATGAATTTCCTAATAATTCTGATTTACAAATCAGAGGAGACGTGTTCATTGAAGTCTGGGACGTTTATTTGGTAGATGCTCCTTTTGTCAATTGATTTTATTATGTCTTTCTGATCAAATAAGGCGTTTTTTAAAATTGTCACTTGATGAGAGTCGTGATCGAGAGTCGACTCATATTTGTGAGTCGATTCGAGTCATGTCGACTCACCTATGTGAGTGGAAAATCCCATCCCTACATAACTAAAACAATTTTAAATGATCAAAGAAATGTTTTTAAAAAAAATCCCAAGTTTCTACATTCAAAAATGAAAGTTCGCCCCCATCAGATTTCATTCCCTGATAATCTACAGGGTGTTTCAAATGGTTATGCAAAAAAAAGAAACCACGTATAGTAGAGCTCAAATAAAGGCCACTTTGCTTAATAAACCCATATACGAAAATTGACCCCAAGGTAGCTAGGGCCACCCAACGTTGGCACTTAAAAATCGAAAAATAATTATTAAAAATCGAATTATTTAGCGATTGACTTCATTTTTTGCAAGACGTCTCCGATTATTATCATGCTTCTTTGGTGAGTGATGAGTATTTGGCACTTTTCGCCCGATCAGGGTCGGAGTTATGGGGGTTCATGAAATGAAAATGCCTAATACTTTTTGATGCAATTTTCTTTGGTGTGTATAACATGTCTTCTAAGATTTGTTTTGCTACAAAAAAGACCTAAATAGCTCTTGTCTAAAACCAACCGTTGACCTTTTAAAATCACAAAAATTGAGCGTAGGACGATTCAAATTATTCAAAATTTTACCCGAGGGCGACGGCGCGACCACCCTGTGCTATTTCTTAAAATATTTAAATATTTCTACAATATGAATAGCGAGCTCAGATAACTTTACGGAATTGGGAGCGCACTTGTGTTCCTCCTCTACCGTATCAATAGTGAGCTCAGACTGTTCAGATAACTTTACGGAATTGGGAGCGCACTTGTGTTCCTCCTCTACCGTATCAATAGTGAGCTCAGACTGTTCAGATAACTTTACGGAATTGGGAGCGCACTTGTGTTCCTCCTCTACCGTATCAATAGCGAGCTCAGACTGTTCAGATAACTTTACGGGATTGGGAGCGCACTTGTGTTCCTCCTGTACCTGATCAATAGCGAGCTCAGACTGTTCAGACAACTTTACGGAATTGGGAGCGCACCTGTGTTCCTCCTCTACCGTATCAATAGAGAGCTCAGACTGTTCAGATAACTTTACGGAATTGGGAGCGCACTTGTGTTCCTCCTGTACCTATCAGTAGCGAGCTCAGACTGCTCAGATAACTATACGGAATTGGGAGCGCACTTGTGCCCTTCCTGTACCGTATCAATAGCGAGCTCAGACTGCTCAGATAACTTTACGGAATTGGAAGCGCACTTGTGCCCCTCCTGTACCGTATCAATAGCGAGCTCAGACTGCTCAGATAACTTTACGGAATTGGGAGCGCACTTGTGTTCTTCCTGTACCGTATCAATAGTGAGCTCAGACTGCTCAGATAACTTTACGGAATTGGGAGCGCACTTGTGTTCCTCCTGTACCGTATCAATAGCGAGCTCAGACTGCTCAGATAACTTTACGGAATTGGGAGCGCACTTGTGCCCCTCCTGTACCGTACCCGTAATATCTATATTTTCTTTTCTGATTTAGATCCAAATTTAAGAGCGAGAGAGCGACTACAAAATTTAAGAGCGGAAGCCCACCGAGAATTAATGGAAGGAATTTACGACAAATACGAGGAGGCAAAAGCAAATAAGGATTCTCTAAAGCAATTGCTAAACTCCTTGAAAGTTAGATTGGAAACCTTGACAGACGAAAGTCTGGATCGCCCTGAGTCTGTAGACGAAATAGAAATATTGTCTAATAATATTATTGGGATTCTAAAGAATAATATTAATTATGTAAGACATTATATACAAATATACAAAGCAACATTTAATGACAATAGTATGGAAGCTATTACTGATGAAATGAATGCCATAGATTCAGAAATGGACACTATAAATGTGGAGATGAAAGACATTATATCAGCATTAAGGGGGAACAGAGAAGGGCCCTCATCCGGAGGAAGAGACGCAGGTTCCTCATCTAGAGGAAGAGACGCAAGTTCCTCATCTCGTGGAAGAGGCAAATAAATTACCACTTTATTTTAAATAGAATAGGTATTTGTTGATTGAATAGATTAAAACATTTTTGAATTACAAACGTTGGTTTTTGGTTTAATATTTTCAATAATGAACCTTTGGAATCGTCACGAAAAAAAAAAATTACCCCCCCCCCCTCAAAATATTGTACGTTTCAAGGTACGTAGAATCCAAAAATCGAATAAAAAAAAATCCGTTTGTCCGCCGTACGCCGTGATGGGCACTTTTGCCACTTAGCGTTGACCGATTTGGATGAAATTTGGTGTATAGGTCCCATCTGGGCTCTAATTGTGCCCCGAAACTTTTATGTGCAATCGAATACACCCTTGGCGATTTTTGCCGCTTTTTAGCGGTTTTCAGTATTGCTGTGTAAAAGGAGAATGGTAAAAGCTATAGATTTGAAATGTTGTGTGTATGTCATATTTGGGGTCTCAGTTAGTTCCGAAACTTTCGGGTTCAATCAAATATACCGCGGGCGGTTTTTACCGCTTTAAAGCGGTTTTAATTAATCCTGTCTAAGAAGAGAATGGTAAGAGCCAGAGACTTCAAATTTCGTAGGTATGTCAAATTTAGGGTCTAATTACGCCCCATATTTGGAATCGTCACAAGAACCCCCTCCCCCCCTTAATTTTTTTGAGGGGAGGGGTATTTTTTGAAAGAAAAATAATAAACCCATGTGTCACATTGGCAGATTTTTTTTTTTTTTCAAAAAAAATATATTATTTTCAAAAGTACCCACCTAGGAAGAATCCAAAAATCAATAGAAAGAAAATCGTTTGTACGCCGCGTTGTGATGGATGTCTTTGGATCTAGTTCCAAGTCAAGACGTAGAAGTATGCTATCTACCACCCTGGATGACAATATGCGTTTATGTTTGTCAAAACATACCCCCTCGCATATCAGAACCGTGCAAAAAAGATTGGAGTCTTAAAAAGTGTGCCGCGGTGGTAACAAGTTTGAGAAGCACTGACCTAGATCGTTGAAATTTTGCATGAAGTTAGCAATTGACATCCAAGTAAAACGAAAAATCCGAAAGTTTGAACTTGTCAACTGTATGTGCTCCAAAACGGCGCCGCTTTAGGGAAGACATTACAACGTATTGAAATATAGTTTTAACTCATAAAACACTGAAATCTTGCGTAAAGGTAGACATTTATACAAACAATTAAACGGGAAAATATTTATATACCAACTCTTTTACTATACTGTGCTCCAAATCGGTTCCACTTCGGGTCTGGCCATGCCTGTAAGTCACCAAACAGAATGGTTTGAGATTCCTAGTTTAAAATTTAAGAAGATAATTAAATATTTTTTTTTAGCCAGAGTCTATGGCGCGTTGAATACACCAGGTAATTGTTAACTGTTGCCTTGGCTGAGTGATGTGGGAGAGTTTGATGAAAATACTTTGTAATGCTATGATGTCCATAAATAATTGTGACAAAGTGACACAATGAAATATACATTTACGTTAAACACGCCATCCGTGTGGGTAGCTGGTTTGCAAGTTACCAGCAAATGGCACGTTTGACCACTGTCTCGAATGAATAAGATGTAAAAAAAAAAATCTGGTGTGAACATCACACGACTTTGCTTATCTATAAGAAAAGTCGTGTGATGTTCACACCTTCACTTAATACTAAGTTGTATTTTTCAATTTCTCATATGAAATTGATATGAATTGGCACCAAATTTCAAGTGCTAGATTTTCTATTCTGGTTTTAGGCGGAACCGGCGGTTTCAGCCGCTAGCTAGCAGCCAAAATTATTTTACACTTCAACCTAAGTTGTATTTTTATTTTTTTTGTATATGAAATTGATATGAATATTAGGCACCAAATATCAATTTCTAGCTCTTTCCATTCTGGTTTTAGGCGGAACCGCCAAAAAGCGGCCTTCAACCGCTAATTATTGGCCAACAATATATTACACTTCAACTTAAGTTTTATTTCTCAATTTCTTATATGAAACTGATATGAATAGGTACCAAGTTCTAGGTTTGAAGTTCTAGCTATTATACCGTTCTCATTTTAAGCAGGATATGCGAAAACCGCTAAAAAGCGGCATAAAACCGCCAACGGTATTTTCGATTTCCACCAAAATCTTATTTTTCCGTTCATGGCATAAAATTGTCTGACATAATTTTCAAGTCTCTAGCACTTGCCGTTCATGAGATATCTTTTTCACAGACACACACACACACACACACGGACCAATGGCTGAAACTCGAGTTTTGGCACTGGAAACTCGACATGGAAAATTTCAGCCCATTACAATATTTTCCTTTTATAGTATAAGGAAAGTAAAAAATTGACCTCTGTATCTCGTCTCGTGTGACGAAGTAGCCCCCGTTTAATGGTATAAGGTCAGGTAGGTACTTCCATATTTTCTGATTACCTCCCTAGCGTTGCCATGATTAATTCGCTGGTTGAAATAATAACTTATATTATATGCTAATTACATTCAACTCACCAAAATACAATACGTTTACGAGTTGTTAAACTGCCTGGTGTGCACGTAAATTTAATTTATAGCAGAGGTTCCCAAACTGGGGGGCGTGAAGGCAAGCCAAGGGGGGCGCGAGACCAGTTGAATTATTATCATTTAGGTAAAAAATATGTACACATTTTTTTTTTACAAAAGTAATTTTATTGAACATGACGTTTATAAATTTTTGGTTTATTATTTTCAATAATGAACCTTTGGAATCGTCGCGGAAAAAAAAAATTACGACCCTCAAAATTTTATATTATTCGTTTCAAGGTACGTAGAATCCAAAAATCGAATAAAAAAAAATCCGTTTGTCCGCCGTTCGCCGTGATGGTCACTTATGCCACTTAGCGTTGACCGATTTGGATGAAATTATAGGATTTGGATGAAAAATAGTATATAGGTCCCATCTGGGCTCTAATTGTGCCCCGAAACTTTTGGGTGTAATCGAAAATACCCTTGGCGATTTTTGCCGCTTTTTAGCGGTTTTCAGTATTACTGTCTAAGAGGAGAATGGTAAGAGGTGGAAATTTGAAATTTTTTACATTTGTCATATTTGGGGTCTCAGTTAGCTCCAAAACATTTGGGTTCAATCAAATATACCGTTGGCGGTTTTTACCGCTTTAAAACGGTTTTTATTAATCATGTCTAAAAAAAGAATGGTCAGAGACTTCAAATTTGGTAGGTATGTCAAATTTAGGGTCTAATTACGCCCCAGATATGGAATCATCACGATAACCCCCCTCAATTTTTTTGGGGTGTCCCCCCAAAAAAAATTTATTATTTTTTGCCCAAAATCAGGGATCGCGGCCAAAATTCATCTACAATAATAAAACGCAATGTAACGATAAGCGTGTGTGTATATCACTAATTGTTTAGCCAAAACTTTAAGAAATATACATCTGAAGAAAATATGAGAATGGACCCCCGCGAAACCATAGGCTGAAACCCCGGAATTCCCTAGAGCTTTTCAAAATTTAAAAATTCCAAGCCGTTCAAAAGTTAAGGGGGTANGGGGGGGGGGGTGACTGGGTATTCGGGGACATAATTTGCGTGGCAGCGCTCCGCACGCCAAGTCAAGTACAATGAGCGTTGCATTTATTTTTCCTTGCATTTATAATGAAGATGAGAGAATTGCAATCCGATGAGTATGCGAGCTGAGGTTGCTTCCTCATTGATAAGTTTGCCTCACATTCTTTTTTCTCTTCCCCAATGACATCTCTCTCTCTCTCTCTCTCTCTCTCTCTCTCTCTCCCTCCCTCCCTCCCTTCTCTCTCTCACACACACAATCTCTCTCTCTCTCTCTCCCTTCTCTTTCACTTTCTTCCTCTCCCTCTTTCACTTTCTTTCTCTCTCCCTTTACTCTCTCTCTCTCTCTCACACACACACACACACACACACACACACTTTCTTTCTCTCTCTCTCACTTTTTTTTTCTCTCTCTCTCACACTTTTTTTTTCTCTCTCTCCCTTTTCTCCCTCTCTCTCTCACTTTCTTTCTTTTTCTCACACAATTTTTTTTTCTCTCTCTCCCTTTTCTCTCTCTCTCTCATTTCCTCTCTCCCTAAAGTCAAAAAGAATTACATTCTAATTTGTAAAAGATGTTGCCCACTCCTTGTTTACCCCTGCGAGCGACGTGACTAAGAAATATGCTGCCGTTCAAACGTCAAGAAGGAGATGTGGAGGGAGACGTTAAAGAAAACGTTTGGAAATATATTGGGGTCAGTGGAGAACTATTGGAAGCCCTTTCACAACCCCCGTAGTCATGTGGTCTGTGTTTGGGGTAACTCATCCTCCTGAGGACAATTGAGTAGCTATGGTAATAGCGACAAGTGGTAACATTATAAGGTAATTGTTAAGTATAGTTTGGTGTATTGTAGTGATTGATAAAATAATAAGCCTTGTAATGCTATGATGCCCACAAGATTGCGATATAATAACACAATGAAATATACGAAATACAAAAATAATTAAAAAGAAAGGACTCTGAGTCATTCGAGACAGGAGTTTTACCCTTCGTTTTGAAAATTTACAAACCAGATAGCTACATTTCACAGCCATAGTTTGGCTGGCAATAGACCAGCGTCATGATTGCTATACATGGTCACTCAGTCACTCACCAAGTAAAACCCCACTGGGCTGAACTTAGGTGATCTTGCGGGAAGGTATAAACAAGGTATTCATGAATCGTGTCATAGACGTACTCGGCCTTAAGTATACAGGGTATCCCAAAAGTCCGAGACCGCCTGAATATCTTTTGAATGGATTTATGTGGAGTTTTGAAATTTTGCATGGTCTTATATCCCAAATTAGACCACCTGATGGTATGACCAATTTTTCAGGGGCAGGTCTCACATGTGGCCCCCCGGGGGGGTCCAACTTTGGTTTTTTAAATACGAACCCCCACCTTGTGATACATTTTGAGAAAGAAAATAGAAATAGAAGTACTTTGCAAAAAAAAACGTCTAGCGTGTTTGGTTTCAAAATGGCGGCCATTTGAAATTTCCAAGACATGGCTTCCAAGAGTGTCTAAAACTAGGCGAATTATTTCTAAAAGTGGGTGTCTATACTAAGCGAATTATGTCTAAAAAAACAGGTTTCTCGACATTGGTGTCCTATGCAATGATTTAATATCCCATTGCAAATAATTCGCCTAGTTTTA
>CM022882.1:6283132-6300289 GCA_012654025.1 Pachypsylla venusta | reverse complement strand
AGTACATTCCCTTGGATCAGTCTCTCGTAGTACATTCCTTTGGATCAGTCTCTCGTAATACATTCAAATTGATCAATCGCTCGTAGTAAATTAATTTAGATCAGTCGCTTGTAGTACATTCCTTTGGATCAGTCTCTCGTAGTACATTCATTTAGATCAGTCTCTCGTAGTACATTCATTTGGATCAATCGCTCGTAGTACATTCATTTGGATCAAACGCTCGTACTACATTCCTTTCGATCAGTCTCTTGAAGTACATTCATCTGGATCAATCGCTCGTAGTACATTCATTTGGATCAATCGCTCGTACTACATTCCTTTCGATCAGTCTCTCGTAGTACATTCATCTGGATCAATCGCTCGTAGTACATTCATTTGGAGCAGTCTCTCGTAGTACATTCATTTGGATCAATCGCTCGTAGTACATTAATTTGGAGCAGTCGCTCGCAGTACATACATTTGGATCAGTCTCTCGTAGTACATTCATTTGGATCAATCGCTCGTAGTACATTCATTTGGAGCAGTCGCTCGTAGTACATACCTTTGGATCAGTCGCTCGTAGTAGCGTGAGCTTGTAGTCGAAACGTAAAATATCAAATTTTGGGGAGAAGGTTTTTTTTGTATGTATCGATTGCAAAGGTTCAATACGGTACATTTATTAATACCACCCCGTATTGACTCCTTCACCTATTTTGGCAGTTTCCAAAAAACAAAATATTTTGGCACGTTGTAAATACAAGCTTCGAAACACTTTCGATTTCTTTCCTCCCCCAAGAACTTTTATTTGGGTCACTTTATTCTATCAGTGCCGTAATATCGAGTGAATATATATATTTTTTTGGTTAAATGTCTTAACATCTTATTGGTCATTCAAGGCGGGGTTTGTACCCTCCATTCGCTGGAAACTTGCAAACCGGCTATCCACATTGACCTCATCCAGATTGGGTTCGGCCGGAAAAATATTAGCCAGTACTGCCAGTAGCCAGCATCACGAGGCCACATGGACCAACCTCGCTAGACGTTGCTTAACTTCAGTAATCTAACGGGAACTGATGTATTCAACTTGCCCTAGACCCTGTCTAAGAATATTCCTTAAATCGAAATTGTATCACCAAAAACAAAAAATAGATCGAATGATATTTTTCGTTCCAAAGTAGGTATTAGATAAAATCGAAATAATTAAAATCGTTCTCCAACCGTCCCACGTTGCCTGTCCACAGCTCACTGTCCGCCGTGAGCGCTACCAATGCCACTTAGCTGTAACCAATTTTGATAAAATTTGGTATTAAGTTCCACTTTGGAGAACTATTGGTCATGGTCATTTCATCAAAATCGGTGGATGCAAATTAACGAAAGTGCTGTGCGCGGCACCATTTTCAGGCAATATTTGGATGTAACTTGAAACATCAGATTTTGGTCTATTGTTTTTAAAAATGAACCTTTGGAATCGTTACAAAAAAAACACCCCCCCTCCCCCCAAAAAAATTGATATTTAACGTTTCAAGTACATTTTAACGTTTTACTACGTACACAGTAGCCTGTGTACGTAGAATCCAAAAATCGAATAAAGAAGTCCGTTTATCCGCCGAAATTTGGTAGGCCGGGCCCGGTAGGCCCCATTTGAGGTCTAATAGTATTTTTTTTGCCAGTAAAATAATAATCCCATGTGTCACATTGGCAGAGTTTTTTATTCCATATTCTTATGTTACGCATAATTTTGTATACAGTTGTTGGCATGATTAGTCGTTTATTCTTTTTGCAATTCACAGTAGCCTGTGTGATCTATCTAAATACATTCTTTTTGAAGTTATACTTCTTTAGGAGCGTTTTGAAATAATTTCTAAGATTTACTCACAAGCATACATACATAGTAAGTTAAATAAAATCCTTTAAAAATGATGAGAGTGGAATCTTAAGATGCGCGCGCAACTGTAACAAAAAATTATCACCGCATCAGTGTAACACAAAATTATTACCAAAAGTGTAACACAAAATTATAAAAAAATGATGAAGATGGAGATAGTTATGAAAATACGCCCGCTTCGCTTGGCGCCTTATAGGCATGGCCGTTTATAGTTTCGGCGCCTTTTTTTGCGATAAAAAATAGCCTATGTCCTTTCCTAAAATTTAGTCTATCTCCATACCAAATTTCATCAAAATCGGTTCAGTAGTTTAAGCGTGATAGCGTAACATACAGACAGACAGAGTTACTTTCGCATTTATAATATTAGTATGGATTTCAGTAACATATTGAATTTTCTAAATAGGAGCTCTGGGTGTCGATTCCACCAAAAATCTAAAATTGAGTTGTTGAATTTTGTAACCGTAGCGAAGCACGGGAAAACAGCTAGTTTATATATAAAGATATGGCCGTAAAAATTTATAATCATAAAACTCAATGTAACGATAAATGTCAGTGTGTACTTTGTGGTACTTTGTGAGCAGTGTGTGTGTGTATGTGTGTGTATATCACTAATGGTTTACCCGCAAAACGGTAAGAGATATCGAAAAATTGTTGAGAACGGACCCACCGAAACTTTAGGCTGAAACTCCAGAAAAATTATCAGAAATCAAAAATGTCGAACTGTTTTCGTGTTACGGTCGATTTTTCGATTTTTGACCGAATTTAGCTGGTCATGGCCCGATATCTTGAAATTTGTCGCGACGACATATCAAATCAAAGCAAGAAAGTTCTAGGAGGCCTTTTGAGCTTTAATTTAGGAGATATAGTTTGCAAAAAATTACCCAATCGTTTTCGAGAAAATACTATTTGTATGGGAACGGCCATGCCTCTAAGGCGCCAAGCTATAGGCCGTATAGCGGAGCACGGGAAAACCCGCTAGTCTTTTATAAATCTATTTTTTTTTAATTTGGTTTAACGTCTCTTTAACATCTATTGGTCATTCAAGACGGGAATTATACCCTCCATTCGCTCGAAACTTGCAAACCAGCTACCCACATTGACCACACCCAGCCTGGGTTGGGCCGGAAAAAAAGCCAGCATCACGACGGCGCGAACCCACGTGTACACCTACATGGTATAACCTCGCTGGGCGTTGTTTAAATTCCGTGATCTAACGGGGACTGGTGCATTCAAGGTGCATTGACGCTGGTTTAATCTTATGCTGTCTTGTGGATGGGCTGGGCTGCGGATTCGGTGCTGGAGCTGCGGACAGGTGCTGGAGCTGGAACCCAAACAATATTACTAAATACCAGCTACACTAAAGCGTCAATAGCGAACCGTGTTTGTATTCAGTTCCGATGACAGCACACCTCTGTGTGTTTCGAATATGGAGCGCCTGATTTCAACTGGGTTACTCCAAATCTTGCTACTTGCGTTCAATCAAATATTTAGAAGAGGAAGGTCAATAGGCTCCAAAGAAAGGATTTTAAGTAAAATTTTCGAAAACCGTCAAATTTGATTTCAAAAATAATTGACTCGTCCTCGGCATCGAATGGAAGGTAAAAATCCCGTCTTGAATGACCAATAGATGTTAAGCCAAATATATATGTAAAACATAACTAGGTGCGCCCGTGGACAAAAACGGACGGAGCCATCCGTTCCACCTCGAATTTTCGGGCACCACATAAACTTTAGCATATTGCTCCATAATTCCGTTAAAACAAGATTTTTTGAGAATACCGCACCTTTCTTGATTGCATCATGCCGTTGAGTAGTAGGTCTTATTTNTATGCAGAATATGAAGAAAAAAATTTGGTAAAAATCGGTTGAGTAGTTTCGGAGGAGTAGGGTAACAAAAGTTTGCAGTTTGTAGGGAGCATAAGGCTACGCTTCGCTCCGCCCAATTACTTTTGCTTTTTGAAAACCCTGTTAGTAGACTCTTATGTTTGTCCACCAGCCCCCCCCTCCCATCCAATTCACGTGTCACACGTTTCGAACACCCTTTACATGCCTGCACCCCAGTACGTCCTTGTGTTTCTTATATTATGACAACACACACAATAGACTCATATGGCAATAGACTCATTTTCTTTTTCTTATGGTCGTTATTTTTTGAAGAAAGAATGGAAATATGTTTCTCTTTCCGCCATTTTGTTTTTTATAGACTGCTATGTTTGTCCACCTGACCCCCCCCCCCCAATTCACGTGTCACACGTTTCGACCACCCTTTACAATTTGTCTGCACCCAAGTACGTCCTTGTGTTTCATATATTATGACAACACACACACAATAGAGTCATTTTCTTTTTCTTATGGTCGTTATGTTTTTAAGAAAGAATGGAAATATGTTTCTCTTTCCGCCATTTTGTTTTTCTTTTCCTTGATATTTAAATTCATGTGTTTGTATGTATGTGATGAATACAGGGTGTGTGGAAGGTTAAAGGAGCATTCACACGAAGCAGTATTGAATTCATGTGTTTGTATGTATGTGATGAATACAGGGTGTGTGGAAGGTTAAAGCAGCATTCACACGAAGCAGTATTGAACTGGTTGCAAATCCCTACATTGGAGACTGCAATTATACCATAGACGCTGGCTATTGGTTACTATACTCTTAGGATATTGTGCTAGTTTCATTTTTCCCATCACTAAACTTGCAATGTCCTCTTACTATACTCTCAGGATATTGTGCTAGTTTCATTTTTCCCATCACTAAACTTGCAATGTACTCTTACTATAGTCTCAGGATATTGTGCTAGTTTCATTTTTCCCATCACTAAACTTGCAATGTACTCTTACTATACTCTCAGGATATTGTGCTAGTTTCATTTTTCCCATCACTAAACTTGCAATGTACTCTCAGGATATTGTGCTAGTTTCATTTTTCCCATCACTAAACTTGCAATGTACTCTTACTATACTCTCAGGATTTTGTGCTAGTTTCATTTTTCCTATCACTAAACTTGAAATGTTTCGCTCTGTAGCTATGCTATTGCAGAATGACTTATGTTATTGTTATTTTTATTGCAGATGGGTTTCCTTAAAATGCAACACCCTTATCCTTCCACTACCTCCCCTCAGCTTTCCGCCTCCAAACGTTCTAGTGAAAGAGAGGTACAAAAAGGGATGGAATTATTTTATTATCAGACTAAAATATGTCGAACAAATAAATCTAATCAAATTTAAACATATTGAAGAGCAAATATTTCTAATCATATTTAAACATATTGAGGAGCAAATAATTCTAATCATATTTAAACATATTGAGGAGCAAATAATTCTGATCATATTTAACATATTGAGGACCAAATAATTCTGATCATATTTAAACATATTGAGGAGCAAATAATTCTAATTATATTTAAATATATTGAGGAGCAAATAATTTTAATCATATTTAAACATATTGAGGAGCAAATAATTTTAATCATATTTAAATATATTGAGGAGCAAATAATTCTGATCATATTTAAACATATTGAGGAGCAAATAATTCTAATCATATTTAAACATATTGAGGAGCAAATAATTTTAATCATATTTAAACATATTGAGGAGCAAATAATTTTAATCATATTTAAACATATTGACGAGCAAATAACTCTAATCATATTTAAACATATTGAGAAGCAAATAATTCTAATCATATTTAAACATATTGTGGAGCAAATAATTCTAATCATATTTAAACATATTGAGGAGCAAATAATTTTAATCATATTTAAACATATTGAGGAGCAAATAATTCTAATCGTATTTAAACATATTGAGGAGCAAATAATTTTAATCATATTTAAACATATTGAGGTGCAAATAATTTTAATCATATTTAAACATATTGAGGAGTGGGCGGAGGGCTGCCGTGCTCCGCCCGCCAAGTCAAATACAATGGCCATTGAACAAGTGATACATTATGTCACGTCACAATGTGCACCTTTCAGGTCTCGCTACACGGGAAAAATATGTGGAGTGACTTTGTTGAATATATAATGGGATGGGTAGATGATGAGAAAATATTTTTCTCAAACTATTGATTAGTTTGAGAAAAATATTTACGGGAACATTGAGAAAAAAACATTTCAAAATGGTCATTTTTGTTTCTCTTATTATTATTATTATTATTTTTTTTTATTCTGATTAACGTCTCTTTACCCTCCATTCGCTGGAAACTTGCAAGCCAGTTACGCACATTGACGTCACCCAGTCTGGGTTGGACCGGAAACTTAGCCAGCATCACAAGGGTTATGTCCGTCACCTCATGACTGGCTTGCTCCCCTCGGTGTCTACATATATCTCGGTATGTACTTTACTAACGACAATTAAAGATGAGTAAACAACATCGATGTTAGTGCCATCGCTACCAACGTCATAAAATTGTTTTGTTCTCCCTCCTTTCCGTCACATCGCTACCAACGCCATGAAATTGTTTTGTTCTCCCTCCTTTCCGTCACATCGCTACCAACACCATGAAATTGTTTCGTTCTCCCTCCCTTCCGTCACATCGCTACCAACACCATGAAATTGTTTCGTTCTCCCTCCCTTCCGTCACATCGCTACCAACACTACGAAATTGTTTTGTTCTCCCTCCCTTCCGTCACATCGCTACCAACATCATGAAATTGTTTTGTTCTACGTCCCTTCCGTCACTCGGTCCTCTCTTTCGACAGTAAACAAATGAGGGTACCCCCAGATAGAATTATATTTACATCTCTTCAAAAAAAAGAATGTCCCCATTTATTTATTTTTTCAAAAGAAAAAGGCAAATAAATTTGTAGAGTAACAGAAAGTCAGCATTTTTTGAAAAGTTCGTTTCTTCTTCTTCTTTTTTAAGCTTGCTTTCTCGGAAAATGTCATTTCCATTCTTGAGTCATAAATCAAAAACAGCAAAAAGGATTAGGAAGAAAAAACAAAAGGAGTGAAATTAGGTGAGAGGTAGCTAGGTTGGGTCCTGCTCAACAAAAGGGGATGCGAGACAGTCTCACTTTACAGCAAACGCCAGGAGACAATAAAATGTACCGCTTTTTATCGCGTTCCCCTAAAAGTCCCAATTCATAGAAAAAAAACTCTGCCAATGTGACACATGGGTTTATTATTTTTCCAGCAAATAAAAAAATTGGGGGGTACCCCCCAAAAAATTGTGTGTGGGGGGTTCTCGTGACGATTTCAAATCTGGGGCGTAATGAGACCCTAAATAACTACAAAATTTGAAGTCTCTGGCTCTTACCATTCTCTTTTTAGACAGGAATAATAAAAACCGCTTTAAAGCGGTAAAAACCGACAGCGATATATTTGATTGAATCAAAAAGTTTCGGGGCACAATTAGAACCAAGATGGGACCTATGTACCGAATTTCATCCAAATCGGCCAACGCTAAGTGGCAAAAGTGCCCATCACGGCGTACGGCGGACAAACGGATTTTTNAGAACAAAATCTGCATTCGGTGGTAGTCTGATGGAATGATTAAGGAAGAGAAAGTCTAGTACGGTTTTCCGTACCATTTATTTTTTATTCGATTTTTGAATTCTACGTACCTTGAAACGTATAATATCAAATTTCGNATCTAAAATATAAAATTTGGGGGGGGGTATATTTTTCCGTGACGATTCCAAATGTTCATTATTGAAAAAAATAAACCGAAATGGTACTAGTAAAGTCATGGGGTAACCGGGGGCGGATTTAAAGGGTGGACGACCGCCCCCCCCTTGTTAATATCAAGTGTGAATATTTATGCAGTAATCTTCCACTAAGTAAATAATGGCATAAATATTTTTCTCATTTTGATTTTATAAATAAAATCAGACATAATGATTTTATGATTTCAAATAAATAACAACGCCCCGCACTCCCCTCGTCAATTGTCTATCTTGTTTACATCGGCTGGCCCAAGAACAAGGTTTAAAACATTTTACAAACTGTCTAGGGACAGAAAAAATGCCGCTCCGAACGCTCTATTCCCAGCCGCTAATTACGATGTGGCACTTGCGCGGATGTGGTATATAATTAGCGGCTAGGAATAGAGCGTTCGTAGCGGCATCATGCAATTGGGCAATGGAAATTATGAAAAAAGATCAAGTTACCGTGAGATGAGCTTTACGATCATTGCGAAATGGCCGACGGCCGACTAAGCACGGCGGCCATTTCGCAATGACCGTAAAGCTCATCTCACGTTAACTTGATTTTTTTTTATAATTTCCATTTGCAAATTGCATGGTGTTGTTAAAAAATGTTATAGTTTTAGTCACTTATGTGTGACACACAGGGCCGTTCAGAGCTTTCCCCGGCCCGGGCACAAAGTTGTGCTCCGGGGCCTCCATTATTTTTTTTTGCTCACTCGCGTGTTTTACATCTAATACCTACCTTTTATTATTAGTGTAATAACGTAGGTACTATCGATATGTTGTTTAATATTTTTATAAAAAGGAAAGTATTGTAATGGACTGTAATTTTCGATGTCGAGTTTTCAATGCCAAAACACGTTTTGGGGTCCCCAGAGCCCGAATCTCGAGTTTCAGCCATTGGTCCGTGTGATGTGTGTCTGTCTGTCTGTGAACAAGATATCTCAAGGAAGGCAAGTGCTAGAGAAATGTATGTCAGTTTTATGCCATGAACGGCAAAATAAGCTTTTGGTGAAAATCAATTATGCCACTTTTTAGCGGTTTTCGCATATCCTGCTTAAAATGAGAACGGTAATAGCTAGAACTTTAAACTTGGTGTCTATTCATATCAATTTCATACAAGAAATTGAAAAATACAACTTAGGTTAAAGTGCAATATATTGTTGGCCGCTAATTAGTGGTTGATGGCCGCTTTTTATAGATAAGGAAAGTCGCGTGATGTTCACACCAGATTTTTTTCCATAATTCATTAATGTCTAGATTCTAGATTCTCGTCCCCAACATCAAAGAACTCTTTTTTTGGAGCGTCCGACACAATTTCCTTTGTGGAGCGTCCACCGCAGTTTTAATGTTTGCAGGAAGATGAGTCGCAATAATTTCCTCCTGAGGATCTGTTCTTATTGAAGTTTCCAATTGCGATTGTCCACCTTCCCCACCTGTTCGGCAGCATATCGTGAAGTGCTGGGATTGCTGGGCGGAGGTCTTTAAAAGAATCAAGAGAAAGTTGTCCCTCGTTCTTCTTTATCTTTTCTCTTCTGGGCCCTCGATTTCAACGATTTAGAACTCATTTATATAGTGTTACTAGCTGTTTTCCCGTGCTTCCGCTCCTAGATCGAAAATTCAATATTTTATTCAAGGATATGACTTTTTGTACTGCGGAACACCTTTGTATCGAATTTCAGCTTTCTCGCTCATCCCGAAGTGGTACTTCTCAATCCCGATTTTTTGCTGGTGAAAACTGTCCATACATCGCGGAGAAACCGGGAAATTTCAAATTTTTTATGGTGTCCCTATATATACTATTTTGGGGGGGACTATTCTCGGTTCAGTCAGTCAGTATACCAACTGGGCTTTGCGTTTTATAAGTATAGATATACTCGAATATTAAAATAATTAGATCATCATTAAGTGAAAAAAGTTAATATTTGATACTTGAATCAATCAATCAATTATTAATTAAAACTATTTAGGTACGTCAAGAAAAATAATATGAGATCAACACAATAAATAACAAATTTTCTGCACGATTACAATACTTTAACTTCTATAGGAAGTGAAAGTAAAAAACGTTTTTTAAAGGGCTTGCCGTTAAGACTAAATTAACCTCACTGTTTAAAAACTTTTCTTTTTTAAAAAAATTTAAATACACTTTTCTATGGTATCACAGTTACCAATGTTTATAGAAGTCAAAACTATTTTATTGTTGATTATTTTAAAATTGCTTCAAACTAATTTTTTATCAATCACAATATTAGTCAATAGGAATTAAAGATTTATTTATAAATTATTAATACCTAGTCAACCTTTCCAGCTACAGGCTACAGTCAATAAAACACAAAAGTTGATTAGGGCATAACGTTTCAAGAGAGGCGGAAACCTCCTAAACCAAATATAAAAGCCTGCATGGTCCAGATTTTGGTCAAAATTATAACTATTTAGACATAAAAATCTTATGTGTAGAAAATATTCCAGAATGTAACGAATGGTAAAAGAATATGAAAAAATACCTAAGACTGTCGTAAAGACCCCCCCACGATCCCCGCGGAACCCTTTTGAAGGCCTCCTATCCTCTAACTTCGATACATTATATTTTGCACACTTTTTGGAGGGCACCGAAAAAACTTGAAGGGGAGCCCCCAAATTTTTCCTAGCACTACTGAAAAACGCCGCAAGAGAATTGAACAGGTTATCATCGCGTGCAAAAGGGTTTGAATATTCTTTTAAGCTAGGAATAAAGCAGGTCTCCATTCTCAATGTGCTGTTTTATAAAAAGCTGACTAGTGACTTTTCCAAGAAATTGTTAATCTATTTAATTATTTAAACTAATAGTTAACATAGATTCAAAATTTAACTCCAATGGTTCCCAATAAATAATTATTATTAAAAAATTAAGAGTAGACTACTTAGATTAAGTATAAATCTACACGATTACACATTACACAAGCACTATAAATCAAATGCGATATGATTTCAGATAATTGGGGATGATCAAGCTGCGGTGAGGGTGTTCTACACGAGTAGATAATCGACATGGTACACATTTTTATACTTTTTTGGACATAGATTTAGGATCTCTATTGGGCACATTAATTGACAGTATTTGTCATTTTTGTGGTATTTTTTGCACGTATTGAAGTTGTATTTGGCATATTATGTTTTAATTTTTTATTTTTTTATTATCAGTAAAAAAAAATCGGTTGGGCTAGGGTCCCTTCAGGAGCCCGGGCCCGGCACATTTTGTGCCCTTTGTCCCCCCCTCTGAGCGGCCCTGGTGAAACAACATTGCAGTTTTAGAGCAGAGATTTTCACATTTTGACTCTTAATTATTTCCTGTTCCTGAGGGGTATTCCATACCATCATCCCCTCCCAAAGTGCTGCACCGCCTCCCCTAAGATATAGCCTTAAATCCGCCCCTGGGGGTAACTTATCGTCCCGAAAAAAAAAAATTCAATGTACATTAAATAACAAACAGAATTGATTGTCAATCATTATTATTGACAACAATGTAATAGACCAGATCATCCCACACCTTCTGACCAAGTCTTCGAATCGAACAGAAAAAAAACTGAATTTCATGTTAGAGAATTGTGTTGCTGTAAGTAATTCAATGTGAAAAAGTTCTCAAACAAACCAAAAATCCCAGAAATCAATTCAATTTCGAGGAAAAACTAAAAATTAATTCAAGAACTTTGAATTTATATTTTATTTGTCAAACAAGTCAAAATTCATAACTTTGCCTTCAAAGTTATAGATCAAAAAAGTTTTGTGTGGAAATTATTTGGTAAGGTAGTGGTACCCAAACGGGGCAGTTTTATTTTCTTTCTTTTTTTCTTTCTTTGGCTTAACGTCTCTTTAACATCTATTGCTCATTCGAGACGGGGGTTTTAGCATCTATTCTCTGGAAACTTGCAAACCAGCTACCCACATTGACCTCACCCAGCCTGGGTGGAACCGGAAAAATAGCCACCATCACGAGGGCGCAAATTCACGTTGACACCCACGTGGGACAACCTCGCTAACTTTACGATTTTTCAACAACAAAATTTGCTTTGTTAGTTTGTTTGTAGCACTATAACTCTCGAACGCCATGTCCTAGTTTGATTCCTTTTATTAGTTTGTTTGTACCACTATAACTCTCGAACGCCATGTACTAGTCCGATTTCTTTGTTAGTTTGTTTGTACCACTATAACTCTCGAACGCCATTTCCTACTCTCATTATTATGAAACTGTGTATGTACATGTATTGGAGTCTGGGAATTAGCGAGATCTAATTTTAACACAGCTATTTACTTTCTGATTGTCTGTCTGTCTTTTTGTGCACAATAAATCTCGGGCGCCTTGTCCGATTTTGTTAAAACTTCGTAAGGTCATGTATTACCTAGCTTTATAGAATTGGCTGAATATCATTTTGATCTCATGATAGCCATTTTAAATGATTGATGCCTATCTATATCTACATCAGCATTTAAAAAAACCATGTGTAAAAAAAATTAAAAAAAACCAGTTCCCGTTAGATCGCTGAAGTTAAGCAACGTCCAGCGAGGTTGTACCATGTGGGTGTCCACTTGGGTTCGCGCCCTCGTGATGCTGGCTATTTTTCCGGCCCAACCCAGGCTGGGTGAGATCAATGTGGGTAGCTTATAAGTTTCCAGCGAATGGAGGGTAAACCACCGTCTTCAATGACCAATAGATGTTAAATAGACGTTAAGCCAAATTGAAAATAAAAAACATTTCTAGAGTTTTTGGTTTATAATTTTAAAAAGTTTGGTAACCTTTTCGTTTTTTTTTTTTTTTTTGTCAATACAAAACTTTTGACAGTATTTTTCATTTCATGCTTTTTGGTTTTGGATTTGTTTGATCTTTTTATACTCTGAGGGTACTTTTCCAGAGTGAGACCAAAACAAAGGAGCTTGGTCATAAACTTGAAGGATACAATGGCTGTTAACACAGAAGTTATAGCTTCCTCACAAAGTCATCTCTGTGGAGGAAAATAATTACAATTTTTTCTTTATTATTTTCAATAATGAATCTTTAAAATCGTCATGAAAAAAAACACGTACCAATGTCTAAATTCAAAATTTGGACCCTGGAGTCCGAATTTTGAAACGTGTTTTTTTTTAAAAAAATGGCTTAATGTCTCTTTAACATCTATTGGTCATTCAAGACGGGGGTTTCACCCTCCATTCGGCGGAATCTTGCAAACCAGCTGCCCGCAATGACCTCACCTAGCCTGGGTTGAGCCGGAAAAAAAGCCTGCATCACGAGGGCGCGTATACTACCGAGGATACCCACATGGTACAATCTCGTTAGACGTTGTTTAACATCAGTGATCTAACGGGAACTGGTGTATTCAACGTGCCATAGACGCTGGCTGGCATAGAAAATTACAGCCCATTACAATACTTTGATATATTTTCATTAACTATGTAAGCTCCTAGTTCGGAGAGAAGCATATTATGTTCATAGAATAGGAACAAGATCTACCTATCTAAATAGTGCATATTGTCTACATGACCGCGCGGTCATCTAAACATAGCCTAAATCTGCAGTGGTACCGGAACAGATTGTTAAACCATAGCTGGCAGCAGGTAAAAGGGTAGGTTCGGTTTTTGACTGATTTGAATTCACCATAATCTCCACTCCTCTAAACTAGTTGTTTGTTTGACGGTGGCTAGAAAGCCCGATCGAGAAGTGAGACGTATCTTTGGAACACTTTGCCCCTTTTCAGCAAAGTTGGTTAGAAATCAATCTAGAAAACTATGTAGTAGTAGCAAATAATATTTATATTTATTTAGTTTTAATTATTAACTAAATTAAATTTAAACAAAACACTTACCAAAAACACTATCTATTTTAATTTACGAAGAAACTAGTTTCGAATCATTCGATTCTAGTCGATTCTAGATCAGTCTAGTCGAGTCTAAGGATGGAAGTTGACTGATCAGTTTAGACTCGACTAGACTGATGATCAATCGAATGATTCGAAACTAGTTTCTTCGTAAATTAATATAAATAGTGTTTTTGGTAAGTGTTTTGTTTAAATTTAATTTATTTAATAATTAACATGTTATTCAAAGATTTATTTAGTTTAAATAATTACAAAGTTTTTGACATATAAAAAGTACATTAATGTGAGATAAAAATAAACATATTATCTGTCTAATTTTGAATTTGTACAGAGAATTTCTACAAAATAATAATTGAAAAATATAAAAAAATAATATTATAAAAAAAGTTACTTTAACATTTAAAAACTTTCTTCCACTCATACTTCCCCCAAAATATAAATTTCATAATAATATGATCTGTACCTATTGTTTGATTTGTTTCATCAACTCAAAGTTATTATTATGCAAAATATATTCGATCTATTCGATATCTTACCAAAAAAAAACACCAAATTTGGGTACCTACATACAGGAGCAAAATGTAGTGCATCTATACTTATAAAACGCAAAGCCCAGTTGGTATACTAACGTACTGACTGACTGACTGATAATCAACGTAGCTCCATGATGGCTAAACGTAGAGACTTGAAACTTTGCACACAGATCCCTTTTAGTATATAGGTGCATAATAATAAAGGAAAAAATTCAAAGTTCGAGTGGAAGCAAGTTACCGCCAAAAATGCCACTATTTAGCGGGTCTTTTTGCAATTTTTTCTGGATAAACTAAAAGAGATAACGAAAAATGACCGAGAATAGACCCCCCCCAAAATAGTATATAAGGACCCCATAAAAAATATAAAATTTTGCATGTATGTTTGTTTGTTTTCAATAATTATGTGCATGTATGTTTGTTTGTTTTCAATAATTATGTGCATGTATGTTTGTTTGTTTTCAATAATTATGTGCATGTATGTTTGTTTGTTTTCAATAATTATGTGCATGTATGTTTGTTTGTTTTCAATAATTATGTGCATGTATGTTTGTTTGTTTTCAATAATTATGTGCATGTATGTTTGTTTGTTTTCAATAATTATGTGCATGTATGTTTGTTTGTTTTCAATAATTATGTGCATGTATGTTTGTTTGTTTTCAATAATTATGTGCATGTATGTTTGTTTGTTTTCAATAATTATGTGCATGTATGTTTGTTTGTTTTCAATAATTATGTGCATGTATGTTTGTTTGTTTTCAATAATTATGTGCATGTATGTTTGTTTGTTTTCAATAATTATGTGCATGTATGTTTGTTTGTTTTCAATAATTATGTGCATGTATGTTTGTTTGTTTTCAATAATTATGTGCATGTATGTTTGTTTGTTTTCAATAATTATGTGCATGTATGTTTGTTTGTTTTCAATAATTATGTGCATGTATGTNAATTTCAGCTTTCTCGCTCATCCCGAAGTGGTACTTCTCAATTCCGATTTTTTGGTGGTGAAAACGTCCAAAAATAGGGGAAAAACCGGAAATTTTCAAATTTTATATTTTTTATGGGGTCCTTATATACTATTTTGGGGGGGTCTATTCTCGGTCATTTTTCGTTATCTCTTTTAGTTTCCCCAGAAAAAAATTGCAAAAAGACCCGCTAACTAGCGTCATTTTTGGCGGTAACTTGCTCCCACTTGAACTTGATTTTTTTTTTTGCTTTCTTATTACGCACCTATATACTAAAGTGTGCCAAATGTCAAGTCTCTAAGTTTAGCCATCGTGGAGCTACGTTGATTATCAGTCAGTCAGTATACCAACTGGGTTTTGCGTTTTATAAGTATAGATTATCTCTATAACTGTATTAACATCAAATTTTCATTTATCTTTTGAAAAACTATGTACTCAAAAGATTTTCCGTTTGTTCGGATTCACCCCATATTAGGCATCATTAAAGTGCGATTGAGAAAGTCTTTTGTTTTTCGCTATCTCCCTAGCCGAACGTCCCGTTCCCCGTGCGCCTCATTCTAGTTTACTAGCCTCACGCCTCGAGTCCTTTGCTCAATTACAATCTTTCTTTTCTTTTCTTCTCCTCGAAAAAATTTCTGGGTTACAAAATAATAAAAAAAGAAGATAAATATATGCCTCACTGGTGACTCGCATTTCACAATGACTCTCACATTTTATACAGGGTGGGACATTCACATTGAATCTCACATTTTATACAGGGTGTTACATTCACATTGAATCTCACATTTTATACAGGGTGTTACATTCACATTGAATCTCACATTTTATACAGGGTGGTACATTCACATTGAATCTCACATTTTATACAGGATGGTACATTCACATTGAATCTCACATTTTGTACAGGGTGGGACATTCACATTGGATCTCACATTTTATACAGGGTAGGACATTCACATTGGACCTCAATAGCTCCGTCCCTGATTATTTTCCGAAAAAATAAAAAGGAAAATTAGTCCTTATTTTAATTGGACTTTTATAAAAAAAATATTTGTACCATTCCATTCAAATTTCTCGAGAAATCGACACTTTATCTATAAAAACTCGCTTCCGGGCTTCAAGCCTGGATCTCACCAAACCTTGAAAATCCAAAAACAAGTGGTGTCCCCAAATTGGCTCCCATCTGAGTATTCAACACGTCTGAACTTGCATAACTTCACTGATGTATTCAACGAGATATGTCCTTTGAGAGGAACCTTTGAGATATAACCTAGGTACGAGTATGTCTCTACAAAAGATAATCCGGGTTAAAAAAAGATACTTATTACTAAAATCCTGGGGGGGAAGTATTCAACGAGATAGGTCCTTTGAGAGGAACCTTTGAGATATAACCTAGGTACGAGTATGTCTCTACAAAAGATAATCCGGGTTAAAAAAAGATACTTATTACTGAAATCCTTGGGGGGGAGTATTCAACGAGATATGTCCTTTGAGAGGAACCTTTGAGATATAACCTAGGTACGAGTATGTCTCTACAAAAGATAATCCGGGTTAAAAAAAGATACTTATTACTGAAATCCTTGGGGGGAAGTAAATTTTTCAGTGATGATGATGATAATGTCGGTGGAATTTCTCTTCAAGATAATTTTCCGCTTTCTAATCAGAAAGTTTTGTAGTCTTGGTGAAAAAAATATAGAAAGAGAAAAATAAAACAAATTTTAAAGTTTAATGTAAGTGCATAATTTTTCTTTGGCCGCCACTTCTGTCGTGCCAAATCGCTCCTTCTTCGCACCGAATCGCCCTTGTTTTTATTAATCAAATTATTAAGTACTAGCGGAATACGCCCGCTTCGCTTGGCGCCTTATAGGCATGGCCGTTTATAGTTTCGGCGCCTTTTTTCGCGATAAAAAGTAGCCTATGTCCTTTCCTAAAGTTTAGTCTATCTGCATACCAAATTTCATCAAAATCGGTTCAGTAGTTTAAGCGTGAAAGCGTAACATACATACATACATACATACAGACAGACAGAGTTACTTTCGCATTTATAATATTAGTATGGATTTATATTAGTACCAAAAATGGTTTTTGGCACATCCACTAAGATTGATCTTTTTTTTTGCTTTGGATATTAACGTGTAGAATGAGTAGAACGTATCGACTGATTTTTTGGTAGTTTTTCAAAAAAGACATCGATATTCTAAGGATTGGAAGAATGTAGATAAAAATTTAATTATAATTCAGCGAGTTGCTCTGAGTGTGAGTGAATATACATTAAGGAGTTATGCATGCATCATA
>CM022882.1:6249419-6263331 GCA_012654025.1 Pachypsylla venusta | reverse complement strand
TTGTCAGGCATCCTAAGGTCAGCACCCAAACTTTGAACATCAGCAGATTTCCCTTTGGAAGACAAAAAAAAGTATTTGATCGTTTTTTGAAAACGTTCCCAAACTATTGGGTAACACTCGTTTATTTTTGACACCCTGAATATTCTGTTATTTGTCCCCAAATGATCGTATCTCCTTCGCATTAGAAAAGAAAGTATTGAGAGTTGTACTTTCGTTTTAGCTACGTTAGCAGAAAATGTTGAAAGGATTGAATTCTATGTATCTTCAAACCGGATACATATTGATGTGGATTGGTCAATACTTTGGAGTTACAAATTTCACTTGTTAGTTCATGCATTATTTAAATCTATATTGTTTTTATTTCATAGAGGAGGATCAATTCAAGATTTACGTAAAATAGTAAATTTGAACACGAGTGACCTAACTGTCAGCAGAAATTTCTTATTCGACACATAGTTGAATCAATCAACAGTTTCATGATAGTTGGAAGTTTAAAAAAATCATGGAGGCTAATAATTGGCATGGGCCCCTCAAAACAATGCCAATCGCTGCAATATAATTACGCCACCAGTAAAATATTAATAGTATTAGAGAGTTGCTTTCTGTAATATTTTACACCATCAGCTCGGGTGGAGTCGGCCCCTACTATGGAAAATAGAAATTAGTATTACGAGTTAGTTAGTATTGAAAGAAATTACGACTTGGGAAATCAGTTCAAAAGTTATTTAAACTATAAAGAGAGATCACTATTTAGTGTTTTTGGTGTTTTGTTTTAATTTATTTTAAAAGTTAATAGTATTTAAATAGCTCAGTTTGTCGGTATAGGTACCTCAAATCGTAAAAAATAAAATTTTGAGGAGACGGGGGCTATCTTTTTCCTGGTCCATTCCAATAATATGATCCTGACGTTAACAATTTGTATCTATGATTTCTAGAATGACTTACCAGGAGATCCTGACGTTAACTAGGTGTATCTATGATTTCTAGAATGACTTACCAGGAGATCCTGACGTTAACTAGGTGTATCTATGATTTCTAAAATGACTTACCAGGAGATCCTGACGTTAACAAGGTGTATCTATGATTTCTAGAAGTATCGACAGGTAACATTTCTCGAATCCAGGATATTTTCGGTTGTGGATTACCACTGGCAGAGCAGTGAAGTACAGTTGTATGACTGATTTCTACAACCTTTGTGCTGGGAGCTTCTGTGATTTGAGGAAACCCAGGTGGCACTTTGTCAGCTGTAACAGAGGGAAAAACAAGACGTCACTATCAGATAAACCCAGAGATTTTGAACTTTCACATTTTTCAACAGAACAAGTTTGGTACTTTCAGATTTTTCTAAACAAGTAGTTTGTACTTTCAGATTTTTCTACACAAGCAGCTTGTAATTTTTTTTTCTGCACAAGCAGTTTTACTTTCATATTTTCCAAATGAAAGGGTTGTACTTTCAAAATTCTCTAAAAAAAAAAAAATGAAACTTTACATTTCTTCCAAGGTTCGGGTGGTACTTCCCGAAATTTCTAAAATAGATTTCAAACTTTTACATAAAAAAGGCGTTTGGTCACATTTTCCAACAGAACAAGTTTGGTATTTTCAGAATTTTTTAAACAAGTAGTTTGTACCATCAGATTTTTCTAAACAAGTAGCTTGTAATTTAATTTTTTTCAGAACAAGTAGTTTTTACTTTCATATTTTTCTAAATAAAAGGGTTGTACTTTCAAAATTCGCTAAAGAAAAAGATTTAAAACTTTCATATTTCTTTCAAGGTTTGGTTGGTACTTCCAGGAATTTCTAAAATAGATTTCAAACTTTTACATCAAAAGAAGCGTTTGGTACTTTAAACCTGTACTAGTTTAAGATGTTCAAGTACAGTTGTATGACTGATTTCTAGAACCTTTGTGCTGAGAGCTTGGTANAAAAAAAAAAAAAAAAAAAAAAAAAAAAAAAAAAAAAAAAAAAAATCGCACGAAAACAAAGAATATTTACAGCAAAAGGCTTACATATTAGGTAAGAGAAGAATTGTTTGGAAATACCACAGACAATCCGAAACCAGAAAGCAGATATTAACCACATCAAACATTATGGAAAAAAGACGTGAAATTGCAAATTTATATTCGAAAACCAAAAAGAATATTTCCCTCAAGCTTTTCGAAATAATTTTATCATACAGAGTGCAGTCGGGAGTTTCCCGACAAAGAACACACTTTTCACTGTACGGAGACGCTTTCTATCTCTCTGGTGGCGACAGCTGTAAAACTGAGGATAAATTAGCCAGCGTCTATGGCACATTGAAAAAGGTTAAAACCCCCGTCTTTAATGACCAATAGATGTTAAAGAGACGTTAATCCAAATTAAAAAAAAAAAAGATTTGCTGAATTCAAAACGTGTTTTGGCATTGAAAACTCGACATGGAAAATTTCAGCCCATTATAATACTTTCCTTTTCATATTAGGATAAGGAAAGTAAAAATCAATATACCTGACGCAACATTGACAACTGACAATAGCAGAGAAACGAATGATTTTCGCGAACAAATGCATGCATAGAGAGGAATTGAGTGCCTGCAATACGCATCAAGATTTTTCAGGAAACTCCTCTTTGATTACCTGACGCAATATTGACAGCTAACAATAGCAGAGAAACGAATGATTTTCGCAAACAAATGCACGCATAGAGAGGAATTGAGTGCCTGCAATACGCCTCAAGATTTTTCAGGAAACTCCTCTTTTCGAATGATTTTCGCAAACAAATGCACGCATAGAGAGGTATTGAGTGCCTGCAATACGCCTCAAGATTTTTCAGGAAACTCCTCTTTGATCACCCTGTATGTATTAAAAAGTCTGATTTTCCTCAAAAAATTTCTTTGTCTGTTCTTCCTGTGCATGTGGGTTATATACAGGGAGTATTTCATTTCCTACAATAATGAATCTTTGGAATCGAATGCAAAAAAAAACATTTAGCCACTTATATAATTCCCGGTTTGGGATCTTATAGGTTAGTCCTTGGGTTTAGTCGAATAGTATTTCAGGGAGTATTTCATTTCCTAACAACAGACGAGTCCCCGAGCAAGAGAAAACATCCTATCTGCGTATATTTTTATTCGATTTTTGAATTATACGCACAAATTTTGAAGGGGATAAAATTTGGTTAGTTACAATAATAATGAAACTTTGAAATCGTCACGAAAAAAATACCCCCTCAAAATTTGATATTTTAAGTTTCAAGGTACGTAGAATGAAAAAAAATCCGTTTGTCCGCTGTGATGGGCACTTTTGCCTCTTTTTCATATAGCGTTAACCGAATGGGATGAAAAGCCGATTTGGTATATAGGTCCCAGTTTGGGATCTTATTGTGCCCTAAACTTGGGTTTAGTCGAATATACCGTTGGCGTTTTATGCCACTTTTAGCGGGTTTCATTATTGCTATCTAAAAAGAGAATGATAAGTGCTAGAGAGTCTAATTGTTCCACACTAAAAATACTCGAATTTTGAAATCTGCATATCCTAAAAGGTACTTTGGGAGTGGGGGAATTATTTTTATCTAGTAAAGTAATAAACCCATGTGTCACATTGGCAGAGTTTTATGAAAACGTTCTCAAGATATTGAGATCTGCTCGCGTTTTAGATAACATTCTCAAGATATTGAGCTGTGCTCGTCTTTTAGATAACGTTCTCAAGATATTGAGCTCTGCTCGTCTTCTAGATAACATTTTCAAGATATATTGATTTTTGCTGGACTCTTAGATATCGTTCTCAAGATATTGAGCTCTGCTCGTCTTTTAGATAACGTTCTCAAGATATTAAGTTCTGGTCGTCTTTTAGATAACGTTCTCAAGATATTATTGAGCTCTGGTCGTCTTTTAGATAACGTTCTCAAGATATTGAGCTCTGCTTGTCTTTTAGATAACGTTCCCAAGATATTGTTGAGCTCTGGTCGTCTTTTAGATAACGTTCTCAAGATATTGAGCTCTGCTTGTCTTTTAGATAACGTTCTCAAGATATTGTTAAGCTCTGGTCGTCTTTTAGATAACGTTCTCAAGATATTGAGCTCTGCTTGTCTTTTAGATAACGTTCCCAAGATATTGTTGAGCTCTGGTCGTCTTTTAGATAACGTTCTCAAGATATTGAATTATTACCCTGCACACCTTCTTTCACAATTGCATGGATACCTAAATCCGCCAAAGTATGTGTGTCCTCATCGTCAGGAGAGATTTTTATTAACATTTAATTTTTACCTCAAACCAATAACTCAGATGTCGCTCCAGGAGGGCGGTTTTTTGACAGTCGTTCAAAATGTCTTCATGAGTAAAATGTAAGAAAGGCAGAAACATGGTTGGAATGAGATTTGCTTTACACTTATACAAACAATGTAATATCTGAGAAGAACTTCATTTTAAATTTCTGACAATTTTAATGAAACTTGCAACCAGCAACCCACATTATCCAGCATCACGAGGGCGCGAACCCACGTGGACACCCACATGGTACAACCTCGCTGGACGTTGCTTAAATTCAGTGATCTAACGAGAACTGGTGTATTCAACGTGCCATAGGCGCTGGCTAAATGCTTGGATCTGAATGGCAAATCAGAGCAAACACAATTTATCTGGTGCATCTCATGAACCACAAAACACTGCACGTGTCTATGACACGTTCAATACCCCAGTTCCCGTTAGATCATTGAAGTTAAGCAACATCCAGTGAGGTTTTGCCAGTTGGGTGTCCACAAAGGTTCGCGCCCTCGTAATTCTGTCTATTTTCCCGACCAAACTCAGGCTGGGCGGGAAGTCAACGTGGGTAGCTGGTTTGTAAGTTTCCCACGAATGGCCGATAGATATTAAAGAGACGTAAAAAAATAAAAACTTTGCATTACTATTGAGTCTGGCTATAATTGACCGACCAAAGTGAGCTCCAGTTTTAACTCTATGATTTTAATGTCTGTTTGTTCCACGAAAACTCTTAAACGCCTTGACCGATTTAGATAAAACTTAGTATGAACATTTATTGTGTATGGCAGGGAAATTTGCTGATTGTTTGGGGGGCCCTCTTGGGCTACTTGACACCTCATGGAGACCCATTTATTGTTGCTTTATCTATCTAATATATAAAATTCTCGTGTCACGGTGTTTGTTACCATACTCCTCCAAAACGGCTTAACTGATTTTAATGAAATTTTGTATGCACATTCGGTAGGTCTGCAAATAGGTTTTTATCTATAATTTAATAGAATTGAACAGCAAATTTTGTTGGGTAGGACGTGTTGGGAGTAGTTTTGGCTTAGGCACCAAAAAAAAAAAGAGAAAAAAGAAATGCGTGTTGAAGTTTGCGCAAGGTTGCTGAGTTTAGCCTGGGTCTGCGACCCAGCCCAAACTCAGCAGACTTCAAAACGCATTTTATTTGGAACCTAAGCCCTAACCCAATACTACTCCCAACACGTTCCATACAGCTTAACAACCCGTTACTACTCTACATGTTCTCTCATCTTCTCGAAAGGAGTTCGGGCACTCCGCTAGTTATGTTTTGTATGAATTGTACAATTGCATTGTATCCGAAGTCGGATCTCATTTAAATCTCCTCCGAAAGAACCATGTTTGTGCTAAATTGACAGAGTTTTGGAGCACAATTTGAGAGTGAACTGCAATGACTATCAAATCCATAAAATTCTTCCTGGGTATAAAAATCATAAAAAATATCACTTAATTCTTTTAAATGCTTCGGGGGGTTTAGTTAGCATTTGTAAGAAAATGCTGGGACGAGAAGAAAGATCTCATTGCAAAGGCAAATGTATCATAAGAGATATGAAACATACAATAGCAAGACTTTACCCCTATAGCATCAAGGAGAGGAAACTCGGCGGGGGGTGGCTTAGGGGCACAAAACAGAGAAAGGATTGGGCGAGGTGGGGCGTGGGGTTAGAAAGCTTAAGCCAAGATTTATCACATTCTAGCAATAATAACAGCTTTCAGTTTATTAATTATTGTTATATATAAGAAACCCTTTTTGAATGAATATATAAGAAACTCTTTTTGAATGTTTATAAACACTTTCTGATGTAGGGCGGCTTTTGACTTTCATGGAAAACATTTCTGTAATGTTTTCAGTTTATTAATTATTGTTATATATAAGAAACCCTTTTTGAATGTTTATAACCACTTACTGACATAAGGCGGCTTTTGACTTTCATGGAAAATATTTCTGTAATGTATTCAGTTTATTAATTATTGTTATATATAAGAAACCCTTTTTGAATGTTTATAACCACTTTCTGATATAAGGCGGCTTTTGACTTTCATGGAAAATATTTCTGTAATGTATTCAGTTTATTAATTATTGTTATATATCATATTTGAATGTAAAAAAGAAGAAGAAAAAACTAAGTAATTCTGTGACATGTGTAACTTACTTCAATAATGGGCTGTCTTCAGGCCCCGGGTGACTCAATAGGGCCCTAAACTAACCCATCTATTAATAGGGCCCCAATTTAATTAAAAACCCTTACGTAGATATACTTACACTAAACGAAGTGCATCAGAAAGAGGCAACATCAAATCTGATTCTACTAGTAGTTAAGTAAAATGGAGACCTCAATCAAATTTTGTGCTACTAAAGGGCTAAATTCGTCTACCGGATGGTCTATTTACGCAGTCTAAATGTTTCTGTTATTAGATACAAAATTCAGCCCATTACACACGAGACATATTAGGTAAACATAGAAATATTTATGTATTACGAAACATTATTTCATTTGAATGGAGTATTCAGCACATTAAACACGAGCCAGATTAGGTAAACATAGAAATATTTATGTATTACGAAACATTATTTCATTTGAATGGAGTATTCAGCACATTAAACACGAGCCATATTAAGGTAAACATAGAAATATTTATGTATTACGAAACATTATTTTATTTGAATGGAGTATTCAGCACATTAAACACGAGCCAGATTAGGTAAACATAGAAATATTTATGTATTACGAAACATTATTTCATTTGAATGGAGTATAATTTCGTATTTTACATAGTTCATTAAAAACATGTCTTTTCTCTAAAATAAGATATTTAACATATACTGGGTAAGGCTCACAAAGGCTATGCCTTTAATATTATACCCCTGGGGAAACATTGACAGGGGAATGAGTGAAAAAAGGAACATGGGCCATAGCGAGCCCGATAAAATTCATAGCAGAACACCGTAGGGTAAACATCGGCCTGACGATGATTGAAAGCTCGTCAACTTTCAATCCACAGTATAATTAATCCGAAACGATACTGTCTCATTAATTATTATTGTACAATTGTTCTTTANAAAAAAAAAAAAAAAAAAAAAAAAAAAAAAAAAAAAAAAAAAAAAAAAAAAATCATCTCTGTATGCCAAAACATCTTTTGAAACCACAGGAGGGAAGGCAGGGCGAGGGGCTTTGGCAGGGCAATGGAACATGGGCTAAATTCTAAGAATGTCCACACCAAATTACACCGAAAAAAACAAACAAACAATCCTGTCGAGTTCAAACCGGGAGCCAAATGATGTCCATACAAGTGGGTGATAACTTATTCTTTAAAAATATTTATAAATGGAACATGGGCAAAAAAACAAACAAACAAATTCCTGTCGAGTTCAAACCGGGAGCCAAATGGTGGCTATACAAGTGAGTGACATCTATAGTTCACAGTACCAGTATAGCATAAGTTAATAGAACGACTAGAAATAAATAAAAATATAAACATTAGATAAAAAATTCAACCCTTTCCCAATCAAATTTTGAACCCCTCAAATTTTTTGCATTTTTGCGTTTGACCTTGAAACAAATTTTGAGAGGCGGTATTTTTTTAGGTCAATTCTAAAGGTTCATTATTAAAAATAATATAAACCAAAAAATCTAAATAGTTAACGAAACGCTTTTAATGTCAAATAGCAAAGATTAGTTCAGATTGAAAAGTATGACCAGAAGGGTCGCCGGAATCCGGATAGAGAAAGCTCGTCTCTTTCTAAAATACTCGTAGAGAGAAGAAGTAGTGGAAACCACAAATTGTGTTGTGATCTTTCCACTGGAAAATATAGACGAGTATACGAAAGAAAAAGAAGATTTCTGGAGAAAAGGGAGAAAGGGTGAAGGGGTCGATCATTTAATAAAGGAAAAGGATAAAGGGAGCTTTGACCACAGGACACGGATCTCGACATAAACCTCAATGTTTCCTCACCCCTCCACTTTCTCGTCTCAGTATTGGAGGTATCTTTTTATCTTCATATTCTCAGATTCTAGCCCCCCCCACCCTCCAACCTACCCTTGTTCAAAAGGCTTCTTCTTAAATACTCGTACTTAAATTCCTTTAATGTATATCTGAATTTTCTAATGTTGTTGAAACCACTGTTTTTCGTCATATCATCACTGTAGTTCTAGTAACTCTGGTCGTTGCATTTTAGGGCGTGCTTTGTTGCATCAATTTTTTTCTTTAAACAAGTTAATTGCATTGTAGTTGGATTATAATATTAGGCAATTGCATTGTAGTCGGATTATAATATTAGGCAATTGCATTGAAGTCGGATTATAATATTAGACAATTGCATTGTAGTTGGATTATTATACTAGGCAATTGCATAGCAGTCGGATTATAATAATAGGCAATTGCATAGCAGTTGGATTATAATATTAGGCATTTGCATTGTAGTCGGATTATAATATTAGGCAATTGCATTGTAGTCGAATTATAATATTAGGCAATTGCATTGTAGTCGGATTATAATATTAGGCAATTGCATTGTAGTCGGATTATAATATTAGGCAATTGCATTGTAGTCGGATTATAATATTAGGCAATTGCATTGTAGTCGGATTATAATATTAGGCAATTGCATTGTAGTCGGATTATAATATTAGGCAATTGCATTGTAGTCGGATTATAATATTAGGCAATTGCATTGTAGTCGGATTATAATATTAGGCAATTGCATTGTAGTCGGATTATAATATTAGGCAATTGCATTGTAGTCGGATTATAATATTAGGCAATTGCATTGTAGTCGGATTATAATATTAGGCAATTGCATTGTAGTCGGATTATAATATTAGGCAATTGCATTGTAGTCGGATTATAATATTAGGCAATTGCATTGTAGTCGGATTATAATATTAGGCAATTGCATTGTAGTCGGATTATAATATTAGGCAATTGCATTGTAGTCGGATTATAATATTAGGCAATTGCATTGTAGTCGGATTATAATATTAGGCAATTGCATTGTAGTCGGATTATAATATTAGGCAATTGCATTGTAGTCGGATTATAATATTAGGCAATTGCATTGTAGTCGGATTATAATATTANAATGAAAATTTCTTGTTAATACAGCTTAACACAAAATTCCCACTTGGCCCTATTCCCTAATACACAAAGAAAATTATATTATCTCATTTATTTTATTTTTTTAATTACTTTAAGGTGAGTTCCCCCCTCGCTTATTTTTCTATTTTATTGCAGCGAGGCAGAGAGACGAAAGAAATCTGGTTTGAAAAACATCAAAGGAAAATTAAAAGAAAATTCTCATTATGAAAAATTCTTTCATAAAAAAATAAAAAGCAGGTAAATGGTGTTGAGACACAGTTAGCACATTGGCGAGAATTTCGACCGTGAACTGCGTGGCAATGTTGATGTAAATGTGGAAATTTGAGTTCTTTTATTTTCTTATATCTTTTCATATAATATAGATTATTATAGCTAAAATGATCAATGTAGAACATTTGAGAAAATTTCTATTGCTGAATGTTTTAAGGACAAGTTATCTTCAAGGTAATCAGGGACGTACCCATGTGTAACACATCATTACCACCACCAACAACAAAAGAAACATCATCAACAACAACCATGAAGAAGAACAACATGATATTCAACAACAGCACCAAGAACAACAACAATAACAACAACCATGAAGAAGAACAACATGATATTCAACAACAACAACAACAACAACAACAGCACCAAGAACAACATCAACATCATGAACAACAACAATAACAACAACCATGAAGAAGAACAACATGATATTCAACAACAACAACAGCAACATCAACTTCCATGATCATCATTTTTTTGAAAAGTGTCAATTTTGTTTGTCTTTTTTCGAAAGTGATTCGACAAGTGAGATGTGCTTCTTTTTCTAAGACTTTTTTGTGTTAAAAAGATTTTTAAAATCGGACTCACAACCTCACTTCGTTTGGACAGTCAAATATTTAAGGGGGGGGGGATTTATTTATTATTTTTCTTGGTTAATCTGGACCAAGCTAATAAAAGTATGCATTCATGTAGCAAATTATTATCCTCAAAAGATCTATATAGATTATCTAGAACATTCAAAATTAGATTATACAAGTCAATTATAAGACCCGTGTTGACATATGAAAGTGAAAACTGGATCATCAACAAAGATATACCGAAAGAAATCTTCTTACATCTTTATATATATAATAGACAATGTCCTAAGTGACTGATCAACGTAGTTGGCAGGGACCTTCGTTGCACCATGTAAGTGTGCACTAAGAAAAAAATTTTAATTTTAAGGGGTAGAAATCGCGAAAAGTACACAACCCCCATACGAAATACATTGGAGCGAGAGAGATCGCATGTATATGAAAATGTGATTTCATTTAAAATATGCGTGAGCGAAGCCGCGATCGGGGGATGCTAGTTTGAAAATAAAGTTCTTAGAAAAATATTGGGGCCTACTTTTGAAAACGGAGAATGGAGGATGAAATACAATAAAGAAGTTGGAGACCTGTACAAAGAACCTGATATTGTGGACCATATACTCAGAAAGGCTGAAGACAGCACAACTAGTCAAGTATGATAGTCAGACTAGTCAAGTCAAGTATGAATCAACTAGTGAAGTATGAATCAAACAGATGGTCAGAAACCAAGGGGGAGACCTAAATAAAGATGGCAAGGTAAAACAAACCAAGGTTTTACAAGATTAGAAATACGAGAGGAGGATGCACAAGGCAGATTCCAATGGGGGCAAGCAGTGAATGCGGCTAAATACCAACTGGGGTATAGATGGCCATGACAGTAAGTACTTTTTTTTTTAATTTGGTTTAACGTCTCTTTAACATCTATGGGTCATTCCGGACAGGGGTTTTACCCTCCATTCACTGGAAACATGTAAACCAGCTATCCACATTGACCTCACCCAGCCTGGGAAGACGGTGGCTAAGTAAGTAATTAATCCTAAATGTTCACTATTAAAAATAATTAACAAAAAAAAAAAACGATTTTGTGACCCTCCCCATTTATACCTCAATATGAGCTGAAAAGGGTTGAAAGAAATAGAAAGCTGTAAGTCGAGACATTATGAGAAGAGCTTTTGAGTGAGGTTGAAGATCAAAGGGGATTGAGTTCATTGTTTTCCTCGCACATATCAGCAGGCTAAATAGAAAGCATAAGATCCTTTGTGTGATAGCACACAAAGGATTTGTAATGAACCTTGACACTGTTCACCAGCAGACTCTTTGCAATCATGTGACAGGATGATCTGCAGCAATCATGGTCATATTGAAATTTAACCTTGACACTGTTCACCAGCAGACTCTTTGCAATCATGTGACAGGAAGATCTGCAGCAATCATGGTCATATTAAAATTTGGGAATGACTATCTACTAAAGTGAAGGATTTGTGGATGATTCGCGGATTTTTTTTTCTACGGAATATTGCACTGAAATTTGAGCCGAAAATATTTCAACTCAGAAAAAATAAGATTGATAAATATATCCTCATTATTCACATTTTGTGTGGATCTACCAAAAAACGGAATATATTTTGGGTCGAAGAATGAATGTAATTTTTTGATACGAACGATTCAAAAATGACGTTAGATCGCAAGTTTGAAAACTTTTTTTTTTGGTTTCGCTGTTTTAAGTTTTATTTTTCTATCTGAAACCAAAATTTTTCTATCTGAAAGACAGAAAATCCGGGTCGGGGGGAATAATTTACGGGTCCCTCTATCATTCGTATTCTGGAATCACCGTATGGACAGTAATAATAGTAAAAGTAGGCAATTCACTTAGTTGATGTGAAAAGGCGTGCACGCTTCTTCTTGGCAACAAATACTTCGATTTTGAAATGTTAATGTTTACGAAATACTTGAAATGAAGAAACTATCATAACTTCATTATGATGAATTTCTCACCGGGCCTCTTAGAATATCCCGGGCCTGAGGGGATTCCCCCCCCCCTCTCTCGTCGGGCCTGGGTACAACTTGTGCACACGGAGTCTACTAATAGAAAACCAAAAGTACTCATTAGAGTATTGTGTGTTAGAAATGACGTGTTCTACCTCCCCTAGGCCAGGGTCCACCTTGTGCATACGGATTCTACTAATAGAAAACCAAAAGTACTCATTAGAGTATTGTGTGTTAGAAATGACGTGTTCTACCTCCCCTAGGCCAGGGTCCACCTTGTGCATACGGATTCTACTAATAGAAAACCAAAAGTACTCATTAGAGTATTGTGTGTTAGAAATGACGTGTTCTACCTCCCCTAGGCCAGGGTCCACCTTGTGCACACGGATTCTACTAATAGAACACCAAAAGTACACATTAGAGTATTGTGTTTTTGAAATGACGTGTTCTACCTCCCCTAGGCCAGGGTCCACCTTGTGCACACGGAGTCTACTAATAGAAAACCAAAAGTACTCATTAGAGTATTGTGTATTTGAAATGACGTATTCTACCTCCCCTAGGCCAGGATCCACTTTGTGCACACGGATTCTACTAATAGAAAACCAAAAGTACACATTAGGGTATTGTGTGTTAGAAATGACGTATTCTACCTCCCCTAGGCCAGGATCCACTTTGTGCACACGGATTCTACTAACAGAAAACCAAAAGTACTCATTAGAGTATTATGTGTTACAAATGACGTGTTCTACCTCCCCTAGGTCTGAGTCCACCTTGTGCACACGGAGTCTACTAATGAAACACCAAAAGTACACATTTCTATAAATGTTGCTCTACATGAGAAATATTTACCTAAACCGCTAAAAGTTCAAAAGTACATTAAATTTTTTCATTAAAAAGTTTTTTCTCGCCACAAGAATAACCATTAGAGTAGCAGAAAAGTTTCCAATTGTTCATCATGTGAAGCTAACACAAAGAGTAGCCATTAAATGGATGGCTGCTCGATACGATTCCCAAAAGTACTTAAAACACTGTTCTGTATACAGGGTGTTTCTAAAATCAATGTCAGTACGTCAGAGTAGACATTAAATGGATGGGTGCTCGATATGATTCCCAAAAGTACTTAATACACTGTTCTGTATACAGGGTGTTTCTAAAGTCAATGTCAGTACGTCAGAGTAGCCATTAAATGGATGGTTGCTCGATATGATCCCCAAAAGTACTTAAAACACTGTTCTGTATATAGGGTGTTTCTAAAGTCAATGTCAGTACGTCAGAGTAGCCATTAAATGGATATTTGATCGATATGATTCGAGTCAATAGCGACTGCAACAGAAATCGCAGATCAAGTTGAAGGAAATCCAAGAAAATGCCTATGAAAAGTGCTTCGATTAAATTTACCAAGCCAGGCTGGGTGAGGTCAATGTGGGTAGCTGGTTTCCAGCGAATGGAGGGTAAAACCCCCATCCCGAATGACCAATAGATGTTACAGAGACGTCAAGAAAAAAAAATAGGTAAAATAATAAACCCATGTCCTAAATGGCAGTTTTATCCGTGTCGGTGCCCCTGGTTTAGGGTTCCCATCATTAAAAACAAAAATCCAACTTTAAAATAATTGTGCTATTTTTTGCTTTCCGTGACGTCGTTACGCCAACTTTCACGTCGCTCGTTACATCGCTATTTGTGTTCTTTTTTTTGTAACTTTTTTTTTTTTTTTTTTTTTTATAGAAGAATCGTA
>CM022882.1:6239166-6249222 GCA_012654025.1 Pachypsylla venusta | reverse complement strand
TTTATCCGTGTCGGTGCCCCTGGTTTAGGGTTCCCATCATTAAAAACAAAAATCCAACTTTAAAATAATTGTGCTATTTTTTGCTTTCCGTGACGTCGTTACGCCAACTTTCACGTCGCTCGTTACATCGCTATTTGTGTTCTTTTTTTTTGTAACTTTTTTTTTACAAAAAAGAACTCCTCTTTGTCCACTGAACGATATTTCATATCTGTTTAAAATAAATAGATGGAAACTAGTCCAGTATTCATCGTACATAACAATTCCACCATCATCAAGAAATCATGACGGTAAACTGGTCCAGTATTCATCGTACATCACAATTCCACCATCATCAAGAAATCATGACGATAAACTGGTCCAGTATTCATCGTTCATCACAATTCCACCATCATCAAGAAATCATGAGGGTGTAAACTGGTCCAGTATTCATCGCACATCACAATCCAACCACCACCGTCAAGAAATCATGCAGATAAACTGGTCCAGTATTCATCGCACATCACAATCCAACCACCATCATCAAGAAATCATGAAAAGTCGTATGATATTCACATCAGATTTTTTGTCTTCTTGGCGATGACTCACTTCCAGGGGAACTTTCGAACTTACGTTGATTGTACGTCAGTATACGTAGTCTATTCAAAAAATACGCAGACTGAGGTCATAAAAATAAAAAAAATCTACTTTATTTGGAAGTTGCACGACTGGGTATCCTTCAAAGTACTCTCCTCCCCAATACACACACTTATCCCAACGGTGTTTCCACTTATTGAAACAGTCCTGGTACACTCCTTTTGTGATGGCTTTCAACTACTTCGTCGCACTTGCCTTAATCTCCAAAATCTTCTCAAACCCTCTCTCTTGGAGGGTTTTTTTTTCAGTTTTTTGAATAAGAAAACGATAGGGAGCAAGTTCCTGAGTATAGGGGATGGGACAGAACAGTAATCGAGTGTAACTGAAAGGTCTGAGGGACGCCGTCCGACGCAAAAGGCCAGAACTAATTTTTGTGACAGTGACAACTGGTTTTCCAGCTTGGGAACGCTTCAGCTCACTCAGCACTGAGAACTCATGCATTTTTGGCTTATCACTCGATTACTGTTCTTCCCCATCCCCCATGCTCATCTGACTTTGCTCCTTGTGATTTTTTCTTATTCCCAAAACTGAAAAAAATGCCAATTTGAGACGATTTCGGAGATTAAGGCAAATGCGACGAAGGAGCTGAAAGCCATCACAAAAGAAGCGTACCAGGACTGTTTCAACAAGTGGAAACACCGTTGGGATAAGTGTGTGCGTTGGGAAGGAGAGAAGGAGCTGAAAGCCATCACAAAAGAAGTGTACCAGGACTGTTTCAACAAGTGGAAACACCGTTGGGATAAGTGTGTGNTAGCCCATCCCTAGTTTGTAGGAATCTGTAACCAGCGAAGAGAACAAGGTGACGGTCCTAAGCCCATGTATACACAAAAGGTTTGGTGTTGGGAAGGGCCTTTTAAAAAAAACTCTGCTTCAAACTAATGATGAAAGGTCTTCAGTGAAAAGCAAGTTTCCACGGATACTGTGGGAAGCAAGCTAGGCTTACCGTGCCTGGAAAGGGTTACAGTTCAAGTGAGTAGGCACCAAAGTAAGGATTGTGGCTTGGCAGAATTGAGGAAAACTGTGCCGACCCCAATTAGAATTGGGAGGGGTTTAGGAAAAAGATACTAAAAGGTATCTGTGTTCCAAATTTAAAGTTTCTACGTTTAGCGATCGGGGAGCTACAATGATTGTACTTCGGTCATTTACGTCAATATTCCAATTGAGCTTTACGTTTTATTATATCAGTGGCCCGTTTGACACCAGACTACAAGTTAACAGTTAACATTACTAACGTCATATATACTTGTAATTTGTAATACAAGATACCAAGAAGTGTAACATCCCGCCTAGGATCTTCAGCTAGTTTTGGATATAATAACATGCAAAATTTCGAAAATCCACATAAAGCCATTCAAAGATATTCAGGTGGTCTCGGATTTTGGGACACCCTGTATACTTCCGGAAACAATCGTTGAGCATCCCTTAAATTAAATTTAAGACATGAGATTCTCATGAGATTTAAGACTCAAGACATTCTCATGAGACACCCTCACTGGAGGGTGTCTCATGAACAAATTTATCTTCCAACGCCCGATTGTACTTCGGTCATTTACGTCAATATTCCAATTGAGCTTTACGTTTTATTATATCGGTGGCCCGTTTGACACCAGTCTAATATATTAACTTGTGATAAAATGACCCCCAGGTGATCATCGATTGATAATGCGAACCCACAGATAAAGTTGAGTTTACATTTTTATAGGTATTAGAGAGTCCATTCTCGTTTGTTTTTCGAAGTCACTCAGTCACATCCGACATGCCAACACTCTATTGCCCTCAGAATATACTTCAGGAAGCACTTACTAACAGTGAACATAGTGTTTGTTTTGGACCTTGTCAAAAGCCCCGCCCATTACATAATAAATATGTTTACAATTTATGTTTTTAATTGTTTTTTGTTTTGTTTTATACATTCATTACCAATTGTAAAGTTTGGGGAGTCAGAAGGAGAGACGCTTGTAACTGTCAAGAGATAGAAGATATTTTAGGGGAGTGTAGTGGTTCTCAACCTTTTAAAGGTCCCTCATTAGAGGGTCTCTCATGAACAAATTTATCTTCCAACGCCCGATGCAGTGATCACAGCATTACAAGATACAAAAATAAGAGAAGATATTTTAGGGGAGTGTGGTGGTTCTCAAATTCTTAAAGGTCCCTCATTGGAGGGTCTCTCATGAACAAATTTATCTTCCAACGCCCGGTGCAGTGATTACAGCGTTACAAGATACAAAAATAAGAGAAGATATTTTAGGGGAGTGTGGTGGTTCTCAAATTTTTAAAGGTCCCTCATTAGAGGGTCTCTCATGAACAAATTTATCTTCCAACGCCCGATGCAGTGATCACAGCATTACAAGATACATTTTTTTTAATGTTCTTTAATCCTTTATCAGTTACGTGAAGAGAACCTATAAAAGAGATAGAACTGGATTTCCATTTCCCCAAAACATCTAATAGTGGTTCTGTGAACTGTAGACCTCTCTTATTATGGCCACCACTAAAATAAGACAAATTAATAAACAAAAAAAAAAAATAATACTGCCCAAAATGATGGCCATGCAATACCATTTGATTCTACCTCCAGTGAGCGCTACTACCCACTCCCCTTTTGTTGGGGACCACTGGAGTAGAGGGGTTAGTTGATAAAAGGAAAAGGGATATTTAGGACTTGAAGGAAGCAACAAAAAATGTTGTTTTTATTAAAAAGGAAGCATTTTTACTTTACAACCACTTAGTTTTTCTAAGTAGAAAGTACTATCCCCCTCACGTACCCCCCCCCCCCCCCCCCCCCNAAAATGTACGGTAAAATGGAGTGAATGAAGACAGTGGAGTGAAAAGAAACAAATCCTTACATTATAATGACTTCAATAAATCATAAAATGTACGGTAAAATGGAGTGAATGAAGACAGTGGAGTGAAAAGAAACAAATCCTTACATTATAATGACTTCAATAAATCATAAAATGTACGGTAAAATGGGGTGAATGAAGACAGTGGAGTGAAACAAATCCTTACATTANGTGAAAAGAATCAAATCTTTACAAAATATTGACTTCTTTGTTTGTGAGTGTATTTTTGATATTTGTGATTTTTTTGGCTACAAATACACACATCTCTGAACAAAGGAATACATAATTTATAAATAATATCTGCTGTTTCTTTGAGTTATTATGTCACAACTGGTGCTCACTGCAACATTGTGGGATTTTCTCAATTTTATTTTGAATTTTTCAATCTATTTTATTTTGAATTTTTCTATTTTTCCTACAAGGCTGACACCGGGTCGCTATGTGCATTTATGTCCATAACTGCTCATTGTCCTCGCAAGGCTGAGTGGGCCTCGAAAACATCCAAATCAGTGACAAATTTTTGCCCCTGCCAGGATTCGAACTTTGGTTTCCCGAGTGCCAGAATAGATCCTATTATCCCCACTGATTTCATTCACCCCATTTTACGGTACGTATTTGTGTAAACATGAAGACGTCTCCGTGGCAGAGTAAGCATCAGCTTCGGTTCGCACCGAGGAGATACCCGTTTCTCCTGATCCGGTCGAAAATTTGAAAAACGTTTTTACTTTCTCTCCCTATAGAATATAAAGTATTGTAATCGTGCAGAAAATTTGGATACTTTTAAGAATTTTAAATTTAGAGCTATATTGGAGAGATTGCTAAAAATAACAGGTAATGTTATGATGCCAACAAAAATTGTGACATAATAACACAAAGAGATATACATTTATTCTATACATGAAAAATATACCCTTAAAGGGCTGCTGCTATTTGGCCCCTGGTGACCAAAAATCAGCTAATTCTAATGACTTTTTTTTTTTTAAAAAAAAAATATATGTTTTTCAAAATGGAGTTCCCCGTTTTATTGTTAAATCTTACGTACATGCTTGGATTCGAAACAACTGTCTCGTGTTTGCGAATCTGCCAACAGATCTCCGTGACCGAGTTATTGAAACCATTGACTCTTGGTAAAGAGTTTGTGGGTTTCGAATCCCGCCCGGNTCTCGCCTGATGAGATTTGCAAAAAAAGAGGAATAGGGGAAAACATAAATAGCAATAATAGAAGCCAATGGGGGGGGGGGATGAGGGAGCAAAGTAGGGAGAGCTGTGAGCGAGGGAATAATTAGAATATACTGGCATGGGGAATTATAAATGTACCCCCTAGCGGGTTCTGTACCGGGACCGATTGTACATCATAACAGGTTTTAAACGTATACGTAATGTCACCTCTTTTTTTGAAAAAATAAAAAAAATGGGTGCGTGATGTACTTTAGGCGCGTGAGAATCTTTTTAATAATATATTTTAAAAAAACATACTACACCACCCGGGAGTGAACGCAGAACCTACTAAGTATGAAAAAGAGGCCTTGCCACCGAGCCACGATGTTTATGGATATAGAATGAGAAAATACAATATTTAAATTTAACTCTCATCATTTTTTCATAACGAACTTCAGCTGTTACTAGAATTCGCTCCCCAGGGGCAAAGAAGGCAAATATAATAAATATGCCTTCTAGGGGAAAGTGGCCTTCCAAAATATCTTTTGGCCATCATTGAATAAAATGGCAATGTTTTCCTTACATCAACTATCAGGTTGCTAGAATACGCTCCCCAGGGGCAAAGTCAATATGATTATTGTACCCTTTGGTGGAAAGTGGCCTTCCAAAACATCTTTTGGCCATCATTGAATAAAATGGCAATGTTTTCCTTACATCAACTATCAGGTTGCTAGAATACGCTCCCCAGGGGCAAAGTCAATATGATTATTGTACCCTTTGGTGGAAAGTGGCCTTTCCAAAATATCTTTTGGTTATCATTGAATAAAATGGCAATGTTTTCCTTACATCAACTATCAGGTTCCGAGCCACGATGTTTATGGATATAGAATGAGAAAATACAATATTTAAATTTAACTCTCATCATTTTTTCATAACGAACTTCATCTATTGCTAGAATTCGCTCCCCAGGGGCAAAGTCAATATAATAAATATGCATTCTAGGGGAAAGTGGCCTTCCAAAATATCTTTTGGCCATCACTGAACAAAATGGCAATGTTTCCCTTACATCAACTTTTTTACATATAGCTACAAGTTTTCCTTATTATCATCTTCTTTGTTTACTTTTTCTGTTTTTTACTTTTTGTTGACGCAAGGAAAATACCTCCTTCTCAATCTTCTTCTTTTTCCTTACTTCCTTTTTTTTCAAAATTTCCCAGTTGTGTTCTCTACTTGGAACTAAACTTTCAAAGCTCTGAAGTCAATTTTTAAAAATCACAGAAGTAAAGCAACGTGAGAGTAGGCAGTATTCGAATAGGAGTAGTACTTGATACCAATTTACGACACTTCTATGTGCCACTTCTTTAACCCCGTTATGAAGCCAATTCTATATATTCATAGTATTAGCTGATTTCGGTGATAAGTTTTCGGGCCCTAATGGATCACCCGGAGCCAAATAGTGGCGAATTTAAGTAAGTGTGATGTCTACAGTTCTCAAAACTACTAGTAATATATAACCGAATTTAATTATTGAGCTCAGACAAAACAGAAAGAGATATCAAAAAATTTATAGGAATAGACCCCCCCCCCCCCCCATAAAACCAAGCATGGGACCTCACAAAAATGATGACACTTGAAAATTGTCGGTTCTCATCTAGGAAACTAACAATCGATTTTCTGATTATTTTTGTAATAAAAACCCAAAATGGGGACGGCCATACCTCCAGGGCGCCAAGGGAAACAGGCGAATTCTTCTACTTAACCGAACCATGTGAGGTCTAGTTTTAACACGATAAAAAATCTTTTGCTGGTTAGTTTGTCTTTTTGTACCACAATAATTATTTAAAATATTTTAACTTTAAATAAAAATTTTAACCACAATAATTATTTAACAATACCTCGGTAGCTCAGTGGTTAAGCGCTCGCCTGGAAAACAGTTCACTCTCCGGCAGAAGAAGGATTTTTTCTTCATTAATTTGAGTATTTGACCACATAAATATAGAGCTCTAAGGGTTAGGTGGTAGATATTGCCCTAGGCATTAACCTTGCCCAGTGGAACCTTCAACTCTAGGGTATATTTTTTTTTTTAAATAATTTTCGAACTATCCAATGTGGAGGAATTTTGGTGGGGCCATTAGGTTTGTGGCCCTATGGGGCCACCCAGGTCCAAATGGTGGCAACATTAAGTGTGTGCTCTACCACTACTAGTTATTACTCCTCAAAGTATTTTCCACATCTGGTCTTCTTTCTTTTTCTCTCTCTCTCTCTTTCTCTCTCTCTCACTTCTTCTTCATTTCTCATTATCATAATTTCATTTTTTTTCTCTCTTTCGTTTCTGATACCTAATAACATTCAGCAATGTTATTTTATGTGCAACTTATTTCTGAGTGTTTTCTCTTTTTGTAGAACATTAAGAGTAACACTGTTACATATTCTCAGATATTCAGAACAAGTCGAAAGACCTCGCTCTCCATTTCCTGTATAGGGCTGCAGTATTTTGTCATCTTATTTTCAATATCCAAGACAATTTGAATCAGTTAAAATTGGCTCCATAAGGCACTGCCCGATAAAGTCATGTTCGGCCCGAAATCGGACACAAAAATCATACCAAAAGTTTCATCAAAATCGGAAAAAGCGTTCGAAGTTCGAGAGTTATGACTGCACGAACGAATAGACGTTTGAAGAAAAACCGTGGAGACCCTAAAATGGACAAACAAGAGAATGTGTTTTAAATCTTTGAATAACATGTTAATTATAAGTTTTAAAAAATATTAACTTTTAAATAAATTAAAACAAAACACTTACCAAAAACACTATTTATAATTATTTATGAAGAAACTAGTTTCGAATCATTCGATTCATCATCAGTCTTGTCGAATCGAAGGATGAAAGTTGACAGCGTTTTTTACAAAGAATGAGACGATTTTGGTATTATTGACTGAAGACATGAGGTCTAGTTTTATAACGGCAATTTTTTTTTCTGTTTGTCGTTTTGTACCACAATAAGTCTCGAGTAGGGATTACGATCCCGGGATCCCGCCTGAAAATGGCTGAAATTTTGATCCCGAGATTTTCGGGATTGACATTGACATAATAAAAACGAACAAAAACCATACTTTTTTATTGAATTTGAAAATGAAAATGCCCCAATACATCAACCTTGAACGTTACATGAAAGTAGATGTGCTGCCATCTGCCATGCAATAAAAAAATGCAAGACCTTTTTAAATCCTTTTCTTCTTTAAGTAGACCGAATGAACCGATGACCGATGTGTTGTTTGTATGACTCATGCGAATTATCTAAAAATAGGTACCTAGCCCTTTGGTAAAAACAAAGCAGTGGGTATTTCACTTGTTTCAGTTTCTTTTATAGTCAAAAGACTTATATTTTATCTACTTATTGTAGTAACTACCTACTTTTACTTGAAAATTGGAAGATTCCCAATTTTTTTCTAATCCCGGGATCAGTCCCGGGTTTGTGACCGTTCCAGTCCCGAAACTTCGGGATTGTCAGGAAGGTTCGGGATCATAATCTCTAGTCTCGAGCGACCTATCGTATTTTGATGAAATTTGATAAGGACATTTTTTACATATATTCATTGATTTTTTGCGGTCTAATTGGGCAACCACGGCCTAATTGTGGCAAAAATAAGTGAGTGAGGTCTACAGTTCACAAAGTACTTAGAACTGTAAGAAATTTGTGCTTTCTGGACGAGGCGCTTCTAACTATGTTATTTCTTACAGTTTGTGCTTTCTGGACAAGGCGTTTCTAACCTATGTTATTTCTTACAATATTAGGTATGCATATAATAGTAGGAAACCTTATACACCCCCCACCCCCCGTCCTTATTATTTTAACAGTTTAGCATATTATCTTCCGCTTGTAGAGGGAAATATTTTTTCCTTCTTCGTTGTTTTCCCTTAAAAAATAAATAGCTTCCCAATATTAACATAATTTTTTATGGAAATGGTCCCCCCCTCCAAACTTCATCCCCTCCCCTTTCTCTTCAGTCCTTTGCTTTACCCCCTTTGAGTTTTCTTTCAAAGTCATTTCGTACCGTTTTTCTTTTTAAACAAAAGTTCGGAGTAATTTCTTTTAATAGATAGTTACCAGGTACTTTTTATATTTCCTGGAAGTGAAAACTTTGTTAACTTGAAGCTTCATCTTCTTCTTTAATTTCGCCTTTTCTATTTCGGATCTGCGTTGGCCCGCTTACTTTCACCATGCCCCAAGGCATGTTGGAAGTGCCTCTTCTCTTTTCCATCACTTCTTTCACAAATCCTCCTCCACCTTATCTTTCCATCTCAAAGGCTCTTTCCTCTAATCTCTCCACTTTCTTCTCAATGTAACTTTCGTCTCCCCTCTTCACATGAGACACTTTGTGTAGAATTGAATGATTTGTGCATCGAATGTTGGGTTGGGGTCGCACGCTTTGGCGGGGTGCCGTGTGCGTAACGGCTTTCGGTGGGTGGCGCGCTTGCCTTATATATGACGGTCCGCTATGACCATTTGGAACTGCTGTGTGATCCTGATTTTGGTTAGTTCATTCATAATCATTTAGTTCATTAATAATCATTCATTTATATTTCTAATATTATTTTCTGTACATTCCCGAGAAATCGACACTTTGTGTCAAAAAAAGCCACTTCTAAGATTCGAACCTGGATACTGATGTTACCATTCGAATGGCCATGGGCCCTTTCCTATCCCTAGAAACAAACTTGGAATTCAAAAATTCCAAGCGGTTCCAAAGTTATGGACACCGGGCAGGACTTCTGATACATACTGTATATGCTTAATACGTCAATGAATATTCACTTGGCTCCACAGGGCTGGTAAATTTAAGCTACTCACTGATTTAAGCTAAATTACTGAATCTCATGGAAACACATACCTGGAACAGATAAGACAAAATCAGAAATTAGTCAAATAAACTTGATTTAGAATGTTGGCAAACCTGATGACTCATATTCGAACAAATGGCATAACGAATAGAGCAGAAAGTAGGCTTGTTTTTGGTTTATTATTTTCAATATTGAACCTTTGGAATTGTCACGAAGAAAAAAAATACCCCCTTTTTGCAGTTAAGCGTTAACCGATTTGAATGAAATTTGTATATGGGTCCCATCTGGGTTCTACTTTTGCCCCGAATTAAAGAGTGCTGTCGGCTTTGCAAAAAAAAAAAGTCGGGCATTTTTCACAAAGAAGTTGGCGAGTTCGCTGTTTGTTTAGCCTCATGTAATATATCATTTCTATGGCAAATCTGAGCGCACGGCAGTGCGCCAGGCCAAGTTCCGGAAAGCACCAGTGTATCTTTACACGAAACAATTCACCAGGTTTTTCACACCGTCAGATATCCGGTTCTACAAGGGATAGATCATTGAAATTTTGAACATACATTCCGTAGTATAGTACAATACCACA
>CM022882.1:6214708-6233425 GCA_012654025.1 Pachypsylla venusta | reverse complement strand
TGTGTCATACATCAGTTTGACGATGTATGATGTATTGTGTCATACAATAGTTTGACGATGTATGATGTATTGTGTCATACATCAGTTTGATGCTGTATGATGCATTGTATCATACATCAGTTTGACGATGTATGACGTATTGTGTCATACATCAGTTTGACGATGTATGATCTATTGTGTCATACATCAGTTTGACGATGTATGATTTATTGTGTCATACATCAGTTTGACGATGTATTTGTCATCAGACAAAAGAAAGGGCGCGGGAGAAGGCTTGGTGTTTCGGAGGGGCATTGTCAGTGGCAAAGCTAAGGGCCAAAAAACATATCAACACGAGAAAGGGATTGGGGGGGGGGACATTTAGAAGGATGAAAAGATCAATAATACTTTCAGGGGACCAACTCGACCAAGACGACCTTTGCTCATGATGTCAAAAATGCAAACTTTTTCAAATTTCAAATGATCAGTAGATTGGAAGCAGAAAGGCCATCAACCGCTTTTTGGGAGAGGGGTACATTTTGACCATTGTTTGTGATGTCAAAAAGGCAAACTTTTTCAAATGATCAGTAGATTGGAAGCAAAAAGGCCCTCAAACGCTTTTTAGCGGAGGGGTTCATTTTGACCATTGTTCATGATGTGAAAAATTTCGAAAAAAATGTTCAACCTTTTCAAGAATGCGAAAACCTCCCTACCCATCGGCAGTTGTGTATAACAAAAGGTCTTTGAACGCCTTTCTGTGGAGAGGTCCATTTTACCCTGGCTCTTCACTTAGGCTAGGTTCACATGACCGCGCAGCAACTGCGCGGTTTCATATGAACACATCCATACAAGTTTGTAGAACTAGTACCGCGCGGTTCATGTAAACAATATCGTCGTACCGCGCGGTCATGTGAACATAGCCTTATAATCCATTCACTAGAACCGCCACTGGACATTGTACACACATTGTTTATAATGTTAAGACTAATTATTTTGACAAACACGTTTATTACGTTAGGTACGTGTTGCTACGTGATAATTGACGTGTTTCAGATTCCTGTTGATGATGAAGAGGTAGGGAATAATATGACACACAAACCAGAAGAAGGAGTTAGGGAGGAGTAATGATGAGCTCGGAGGTGGAGGCGAGGTTTGATGGAAATGAAAATCTCTAGAGAGTACAATCACGAAATATGATAATAATTTTACAATGTAGTTGGAAATCCCTAGAGAGTACAATCACGAAATATGATAATAATTTTACTATGTTAGAACATTAGTGCGGACGCAAACATCATAATAGAGAAGGGTAATGCTGCGCCCGGAGGTAAGAGACAAAGATGGAGGCGAGGTTTGATGGAAATGAAAATCCCTAGAGAGTAAAATCACGAAATATGATAATAATTTTACAATGGTAGAACATTAGTCCGGACGCAAACAACATAATAGAGAAGGGTCATGCTGCGCCTGGAGGTGAGAGACAAAAATGGAGGCGAGGTTTGATGGAAATGAAAATCTCCAGAGAGTACAATCACGAAATAGGATAATAATTTTATAATGGTAGAACATTAGTCCGGGCGCATACATCATAATAGAGAAGGGTCATGCAGCGCCTGGAGGTGAAAGACAAAGATGGAGGCGAGGTTTGAAAGAAGTTTTCAGTTTGTGACAGTCTCATGAGACAAAGTTAGGGAATTGGAGAATTTCTTCCGTGACCTTTGTTACAGTGATGAGACAAAGTTAGCGAATTGGAGAATTTCGATCGTGCCCTTTGTGACAGTGTTAGAGACAAAGTTAGCAAATTGAAGAATTTCGACCGTGACCTGTGTGGCAGAGTTGGCGACAAAATTAGCGAATTGGAGATTTTTCGACCTTTGTGACAGTGTTAGAGACAAAGTTAGCAAATTGAAGAATTTCGACCGTGACCTGTGTATGGCAGAGTTGGCGACAAAGGTTGAATGACCAATAGATGTTAAACAGACGTTAAGCCAAAAAAAAAAAAAAAAAGGTGGCAAACACTTGAGTTTTTTTGTTTTACTTGCTTATTTTTTTATGAATCAATCAATCAATAGTGGCAAAATCTTTTCCGATGTTGGACATCCGAAAAGATGAGAGTATAGCTCTGAAAAAGTTGTTGTTTCCTGCTGTAGTTTATAATTGTCATCATACATCTCATTGTCTGAGTTGAATTCGGATGTTTGTGTTTTCAGGCCGATGGCGTGCAGACTATTAAAGTAGAGGGGAAATGTCATTAAGAGAGGGAAATGAGAGAACGCAGTGGAAAAGGANTAATTATCCTTATCAGTTGCGCGATGGAGACCGCTAAAAGATTGTGATGTGGTCCCAAAAGCCCCCATCTGTCATTTGATGTGGCCCCTGTGTCAACAGAAGACGCCCTTAATAATTATCCTTATCAGCTGTACGATGGAGGCCACCACTAAAAGATTTTGATGTGGTCCCAAAAGCCCCCATCTGTCATGCGATGTGGTCCCTGAGTCAACAGAAATGTCATTAAGAGAGGGAAATGAGAGAACGCAGTGGAAAAGGATGAGAGCGCTAAAAGATTGTGATGTGGTCTCAAAAGCCTCCATCTGTCATCTTTCTCCGGAAAGGGATATTCCGGACTATTGATAATGATGATGATACACGAACTCAGTGCTGGTTAAATTTTTATGGGAAATTCACACAGGAAATGGCCTTTAATTTCAGCCCCGGAGCCAAACCATACTCTCCCCCATCTCTCTCTCTCTCTTCTCTCTTTCTCTCTTCTCTCTCTCTTTCTCTCTTCTCTNTCTCTCTTCTCTCTTTCTCTCTCTTCTCTCTTTCTCTCTCTTCTCTCTTTCTCTCCCTTCTCTCTTTCTCTCTTCCTCTCTCTCTCTTCTCTATTTTTTCTCTCTCTCTTTTCTCTCTCTATCTCTCTCCCTTCTCTCTTTCTTTCTCTCTCTCTCTCTTCTTTCTTTCTTTCTCTCTCTCTCTTCTCTATTTTCTCTCTCTCTCTCGCTCCCTCTCTGGTCTATTGTTTTGCATTTTTCTATCCACACTGATCCATCTTCCCCCTTCCAGTGTCTCTCTTTTACTTTTCATTTATCTTCATTCCATCTTTCTTAAACACATTTTTTCCCTCGCTACAGGATGGCAGTAAAAATTCAATGATAACACCTCATCCAATTCTGATGAAATTTGATGTGGATATTCATTCATATGCACAGGATCAGCTGAATGAAACAAATTGGGCTATCTGAGGCCACATGTCGTGACCATTTAAGTGAGTGTAATCTACAGAAAACCAATGTCTTATATTTGGGAGGTCTGGTTTTATCTCCAAACTTTTTCCTTTTGTTGGTATGTTAGTACCACGATAACTCTCGAACAACTTATTCGATTTTGATGTAGCTTGATATGGACAACTTATTCGATTTTGATGTAGCTTGGTATGGACAACTTATTCGATTTNAATGATACTGTTGTAGCAGCAATCATGAGTCAAAGAAGACTAAAATCAATGATACTGTTGTAGCAGCAATCATGCGTCAAAGAAGACTAGAATCAATGATAGTGTTGTAGCAGCAATCATGAGTCAAAGAAGACTAGAATCAATGATACTGTTGTAGCAGCAATCATGAGTCAAAGAAGACTAAAATCAATGATACTGTTGTAGTAGCAATCATGAGTGAAAGAAGACTAGAATCAATGATATTGTTGCACCAGCAATCATGAGTCAAAGAAGACTAAAATCACTGATATTGGCAAACATTTGTTATGGTTGTTGTTGCACCAGCAATCATGAGTCAAAGAAGATTAAAATCACTGATATTGGCAAACATGTTTGAAACAAACATCAAATAATCACCATCAGAATGAAATGAGTATAATTGCTGTGAGACGATGTGGGTCTTCTTTTGGTTTGCATTGCTGTATTGATGGTTGATGGTCTTTGGCTAAACACATTTGAGTGCTTAGGCAGGGTACGCCGAACCAAGCATTTGAGTACATTATTAGGTTCATAGACTATGTCAATTCATTTTTAGGTCCCCTTAAGCCAACCCTATTTGAGTGTGGTCTACAGTTCACAGAACTATGAGTATCAAAAACTTAGATCGCATACGTCTGCCACCCTCACTCACCTCAATGATCACAATTTGGCCCCGATATAGCAAATATAATCAGCTAATTCTATGAATATATATACCGACAAGGTCGTACCTGGGGGAGAGCCCCCCCCCGAAATTTCATTATTTTTTTTAGGCATGACTTATGCAATATTGTAAGGTGTAACTCATCATCACCACCACCAGCACCAACAACAAAAAAATCATCATCAACACCAACAACAACAATAAAACATCCCGGAACCTCCGTGGTGCAAGCCGAGTGTGATGCGCACTCTGCCACGGAGACGTCGAATTTCACCAAAATAGGATAAGCCATTCAAGAGTTATTGTAGTACAAGGCAAACAAACAATTGTAGTGTTAAAACTAGACCTCACTTTGTTCTGTCAGTTCAAGTGAGTCGCCCCGTATTTTATGACTCGTCTTCATTCTTAGTTGAATATTCAACATCATCAACATATTGCTTTGACGGCTTTATTAAAGCTATCTTCATCTACGTCCGTCTTGAATGAAGGAAAGTTCAACTAAATTTAAGACATTTCTTTTTCATCTTTGTATTTTTATTTATCACTTCAGGTAGCCTGGGGTCACATTTGTATCTGACGGGGTCATATTTGTATCTGAAGAGGTCATATTTCTATCTGAAGGAGTCAGCATTGTATATGAAGGGGTCATATTTGTATCTAACGGGGTCATATTTGTATCTGAAGGGGTCATATTTGTATCTGAAGAGGTCATATTAGTATATGAACGAGTCACATTTGTATCTGACGGGATCAGATTTTTAACTCAAGGGGTCAGATTGCATTTCACAGGGTCATATTTGTATCTGATGGGGTCATATTTGTATCTGAAGAGGTGATAATTGCATCTGAAGGGGTCATATTTGTATGTGAAGAGGTCATATTTCTATCTGAAGGGGTCATATTTGTATATGAAGGAGTCATATTTCTGTATGAAGGAGTTACATTTGTATCTGACGGGGTCAGATTTGTATCTCACAGGGTCATATTTGTATCTGAGGGGGTCATATTTGTATATAAAGGAGTCATATTTCTGTATGAAGGAGTCACATTTGTATCTGACGGGGTCAGATTTGTATCTCACAGGGTCATATTTGTATCTGAAGAGGTCATAATTCTATCTGAAGAAGTCACATTTGTATCTGATGGGGTCAGATTTGTATCTCACAGGGTCATATTTGTATCTGAAGAGGTCATAATTCTATCTGAAGGAGTCACATTTGTATCTGACGGGGTCAGATTTGTATCTCACGGACTCATATTTTTACGATTTAAAAGTCAGATCGTTAAATAAAAAGACGCTCTGACTGGTTCATTATTGTAAATATAATCTGCCCATTGGGCCATGGCTTTACTAGCAATGTTGTGATATGTATTAGAACTGACGAACATAATTTAGATATCAATTGACCCCGCATGGATGATCCCATGGAGCAAATCAGCAAATTATGTGAAAATAATAATTGTCTATACAAAATGTTCAACAAAATCGGATAAAGCGTTTGAGAGTTATCTTGGAACGAACTGACCGATTGGCTACTTCGAGATACTTGGAATCCAAAAATCTAATGAAAAAAAAACCGGACGTACATCGTAAGTAGCACTTTTGTCATTTAGATAAAATTCTGCCGTAATTGAATACATTGAATACAAAAATTTAATGAAAAAAACCGGACGTACATCGTAAATAGCACTTTTGTCACTTAGCACAGGGGGGTAACAGATAACGCTTATAAAATTCTGCCGTAACTGAATACATTGAATACAAAAATTTAATTAAAAAAACCGGACGTACATCGTAAGTAGCACTTTTGTCACTTAGCACGGGGGGTAACAGATAACGCTTATAAAATTCTGCCGTAACTGAATACATTGAATACAAAAATTTAATGAAAAAAGCCGGACGTACATCGTAAGTACCACTTTTGTCACTTAGCACGGGGGGTAACAGATAACGCTTATAAAATTCTACCGTAATTGAATACATTGAATCCAAAATCTAATGAAAAAAAGCCGGACGTACATCGTAAGTACCACTTTTGTCACTTAGCACGGGGGGTAACAGATAACGCTTATAACATTCTACCGTAATTGAATACATTNGAATAAAAACCGGACGTACATGGTAAGTAGCACTTTTGTCACTTAGCACGGGGGGGTAACAGATAACGCTTATAAAATTCTGCCGTAATTGAATACATAGAATCCAAAAAAACTAATGAATAAAAACCGGACGTACATGGTAAGTAGCACTTTTGTCACTTAGCACGGGGGGGTAACAGATAACGCTTATAAAATTCTGCCGTAATTGAATACATTGCCATTTTTAATTATAATTTTATTATTCGTAAAAAATCTTTTTTTCGGGGGGAGGGGACTATTATTTTTTTCGCTATCAATTCCAATCATTCGCCATTATAAAATCAGTGAGTTGGACACACAGTGTCATCGGATACCTGTATAACTCAGCTTTTCATCGTTTCAAAATACCCCAGTTTAAGGTACACGCCGCGCGATAGCAATATGAATTTTAAAAACCTTTATTAAACTTTTGTGTACTGTTATCAATTCCAATCATTCGCCATTATTAAATCAGTGAGTTGGACACACAGTGTCTTCAGACACCTCGGCTGTTCATCGTTTCAAAATACCCCAGTTTAAGGTACACGCCGCACGATAGCAATATGAATTTTAAAAACCTTTATTAAACTTTTGTGTACCGCACCGTCAAAACCATTTTGTGTTTCTACTTTCGGTGATAAGATGAGATGAACATCAAAACTTTCATAACCAGAAACATGTGGCGAAGATATTTGAAAAGGAAGGTTCCGTAATAAACAAAATAAATTTCTAATATAGGAATATTATAAGAAATAGCACGCACAAACAGCAGTAAAATTAAAATAACAAACCAAGCCAACGATCGTACCACGTTGAATACACCAGTTCCCGTCAGATCACTGAAGTTAAGTAACGTCGGGCGTGGTCATCCATCCAGTACTTGCATGGGTGACCGCTTGGGAATACCACGTATCNGCCCAACCCAGGCTGGGTGAGGTCAATGTGGGTAGCTGGTTTGCAAGTTTCCAGCGAAAGTTAAAGAGACGTTAAGCCAAATTAAAAAAAAATAAAAATAATAACAAACCAAAATTATGGATTAGCAGATTTTTTGAGGAGATTTGGTGTATTATTTTCAATAATGAACCTTTGAATCGTTACGAAAAAAATACCTTATTCCCCCAGAAAATTTAAAATTAAACGTTTTATAATACGAAGAATCCAAAAATTTAATAAAAAAAATGCGTTTGTTCGCCGTGACTGGCACTTTTACGGCTTAGCGTTGACCGATTGACTAAAAAATTCCTATGGAACCCTATACATATATGGGACCGACGGTGACGAAAAGTTTCGGGGGCTACAATTAGACCCCAAATGGGACCTTCACCTTTATACCAAATTTCATCAAAATCGTTAAACGCTAAATGGCAAAAGTGTCATGCGAACGATTTTTTCGTTCTATTCCAAAGGTTTTAGATCCCGAACGATGCGAACCCAGTGGACGTGATCCCTCGACGAATCACGTGTTTAGATCGTTCGTGAGTTTTCGTGTTAATTCGGACAAATTTGATTTCGCAGCTTTCCACTCCTAACGTTGCAAAGGGTGTCACATAAAGTTGCAAAGGGTATCACGTAAACCATAAAGTTGCAAAGGATGTCACACACGAAAGATTTTTTTCATTCTATTCCAAAAGTTTTAGACCTCGAACGAAACGAGTTCAGTGGACGTGATCCCCCGAGTTAATTAGGACCAATTTCGCAGCTTTTAGAGAGGCCCTAGACATTTTTACGCCCCCAAATAATTTTAAGTTAAAGCGTTTTTCAAGCTTGATAATAATTGTAATAATAAATAATTAGTTTGTACAGTGCTGATGAAAATCACATAAAGTTGCAAAGGGTGTCACATAAACCATAAAGTTGCAAAGGATGTCACACACGAAAGATTTTTTTCATTCTATTCCAAAAGTTTTAGACCCCGAACGAAAGGAGTCCAGTAGACGTGATCCCCCCGAGTTAATTCGGACCAATTTCGCAGCTTTTAGAGAGACCCTAGACATTTTTACGCCCCCAAATTATTTTAAGTTAAAGCGTTTTTTAAGCTTGATAATAATTGTAATAATAAATAATTAGTTTGTACAGTGCTGATGAAAAAAACACCATCTGTTGTGAAGTGGGAGGGAGAGAGTGAAATTGTTTTATAATGTCGTGAATAATTATTCAAATCTTGATGGCGAATGAATATTCATATCAACAGCGATGAGTTTAGTATTCATATCGGTAGGCAATGGGACGCGGTACGACATGGGAGGTTGAGGGAGAAATAAAGTTGAAAACCTTCCAATGAAAATGATCTATGAAAAATTCATATTGCTTGTCGGCCCAATCCAGGTTGGGTAAGGTCAATGAGGGCAGATGGTTTGCAAGTTCTCAGAAAATGGAGGGTAAAACCCCCGTCTTGAATGAAAAAAAGAAATTAGACAGAAATAAAGTAAAAAAAAAAAAATCAATGTTGTGAAGAATGTATTGTCGCAATGCTTGCCATTAACACAAATAAATAAAGGACCCCATATAAATTTTCCCTCCACACCACACCTCCCAAAATAAATCCGCGTACCCCCCCCCCCCAAAAAAAAANCAAAAAAAAAAATACCGCGCCCCGCTTTATTATACACAACAAAATTTGAAAGCAATTTTTTTCGTCTGAAAGTCTCATCAAATAGTGTGGATGGGGGAATCAAAGAAATTGTCAAAATTTTGGAATTTAGCAGTGAAAATGACGGGACCGACAAGAGATCCGCAAGGCAAAAATTAAAATGTTCTTCCAAAGACCGGTATTTGACAGCTGACAGTGCATCACTGTTATCTCACGGTTAGCGGGAATCACTTTCACGGCTTAGTGTAAATGCTCCTTCGCCGTGAGTGACACACTCACGCCGTAATGTGGGCATTTTTTTTATTCGACTCATGAATTTTACATATATCTTGAAACGTAAATATCAAATTTTAAGGGGGGGGGGATATTTTTATTTTCATAATTTCGTGACGATTGCCAAAGGTTCATAAAGTTAAAAGCTTTTGACAAGCAATGCTTTTACGACAAATGAGAATTTTAATGAAAAGGAGACACTAACAATCAACTGGTGAAAATTTACAAAAGGGCATTGGAAAACTGTCCAAATATTATCGTCCAAAATTAGTGATTATAAAATCTATTGCGTCATCATCAAAATCAATACAGTAAAATCTAGGATACATTGTTTTTTTTTCCTTTTTTTAATTTGGCTTAACATTTATTGGTCATACAAGACGGGGGGTTTCACCCTCCATAAAAGACCAACATCACGAAGGCGCAAACCGACGCAGACACCCACATGGTACAACCTCACCGGACGTTGCTTAACTTCAGTGATCTAACGGAAACTGGTGTAGACGCTGGCTAAGATACAATGTTGATTATTCGAAAACCAGACAACCTAACAAAATCATTGATCTCCAGGCTTACTACATTAATTGCCCTCCAGGAGGTGTATCCTGGGTAAATTCTAAAGAAATAACACATCAAACGACCAGAGCAACTTAATTGATGTTTACATTAAATATACTCCTTAAATTCGATAGCAAACACATTTGAATGAAAAGTTACAAAAAAAAATGTTAAGAGATTCCTTTTTTTTGGTTTTCAATTCCATTTGTGATTGAGATTTTGATAATTTTGCTATTCTGTAACCATCACTTTCAATTAAATCCATTTTTGAATCAGATCGAACGAGTTCTTGTCTCTTTGAAATTTTATTCATAAATATATTATACTCAGATATTATTATACTTTTTAGTTAGAAAATTATTGGAGGAAATTTTCATGGAATATTTTATTTTTTTTCCTCTAAATATTGTCCCTTGGGACTACTATTAATTACAATCTAGATACTTAAATCTAATGAGCAATATACATCTAACCTAAATTACTAATGTAAACAACTTCAACTTACGTGCAGAACATAAGCAGACTCGACGGACAGGTGGTTGCCAAAGTGTGATCACTCAGGCTAGCTCGAGCGGTTTAACCCGCTTCAATCTTCTATACAAATCATCCTCCCTGAGAAGATGGATAGCCTCGTTTCTAATAATTCTAATGTACCAGGGTGCATAAATCCATACTAATATTATAAATGCGAAAGTAACTCTGTCTGTCTGTATGTATGTTACGCTTTCACGCTTAAACTACTGAACCGATTTTGATGAAATTTGGTATGGAGATAGACTAAACTTTAGGAAAGGACATAGGCTACTTTTTATCGCGAAAAAAAGGGGGTTGGAACTATAAACGGCCATGCCTCCAAGGCGCCAAGCGAAGCGGGCGTATCCTGCTAGTCATTTATATATTCAACTGATGGGTTGTTTTAGAGGAAATTTAAAGATAATACGACTTGGGATACAATGCAATTGCTTATTATTACTAAGGGGTATTTTTTCACCGTGGTATACAATATTCATTAACATCCATATGGTGTACGTATATAAAACAATATAACAACATCCTTGATCTTTTGGTGCACAAAAGAAATTCACCTCCAGCTGTAAATAAATACTTTCTGGATACATTTTTTTTTTCACGATAAAATAACTTTATCTTTTCAATCTTACTTGTTGAAAGAGGATAAAGCAAAAACAACAATAAAAATAAAGCAAAAAAAGGTCAAAAACTATTCACCAAAAAAAAAAAAAAAAAAAAAAAAAAAAAAAAAAGTAAACACACAAAGAAAAACAGAAAAAGAACACAACAAATAGTGGAGAGTGGGAAAATGTGGCGACGGGAGGATAAAAGGGGAGACCCGATTGAGAGAAAGAATTCAATTCAGAAGAGGAAGGGGACGTTCGTATACAGCATTGCACACAGCTTTCATTTTAATTAATAGGTAATCTGATTAAGCGCTCCAAAGAGTGATTAACAACCTATAATATATAACTTTATATGACTTAATATAACATTTTTTTTTTTTGAAAATTTCGGGTTCCTCCCCGATTTATGGACGGTTTTAACCACCGAAAAATCGGAATTGAGAAGTACCACTTCGGGATGAGCGAGAAAGCTGAAATTCGATACAAAGGCGTTCCGAAGTACAAAAAGTTATATCCTTGAATAAAATATTGAATTTCTAACTAGGAGCGGTGGGGGGCCGGTTCCACCAAAAACCCATAGTTAAGAAGTATCACTTCGGGATGAGAGAGATAGCTGAAATTTTATACGAACGTGTTCCTCAGTGCAAAAAGTTATATCTTTTAGTAAAATATTGAATTTTCTGAATAGGAGCCGTGTTCACTCTGCGGGTTGGTTCCACCAAAAATCTAAAATTGAGAAAGAAGATTTAATTTCGCGACATTGTTGTTGAATTTTGCAACCGTAGCGAAGCACGGGAAAACAGCTAGTACATATATATAAACAATGTTAGTCTAATTTTCCAAGCTTCCAAATTAAGAAAGTTCTCAGAGAGAAAAATTCCTGTCAAAGTATGAAGAAGAGAGGTTGTGTTTTTTTCCTTTGACTAAGCAGCTTTTGAAAGTTATTTTGGTTTTTGTGAAAGAAGGCGCTCGGGCTTCTTCTCTTCATTTTCAATCAAAATAAGGAGACAAGATAAAATTGTTGAATTTTTAGATGAATTCAGAAAACTGTTTCGAAGCTCTTTCAGCAAAAAAAAAAAAAAAAAAAAAAAAAAAAAANAAAAAAAAAAAAAAAAAAAAACGAAACGAACAGTTTTACAAGTTTGATATAAATCGAAGGGATCATCTAACAAGGATGAAGGAGGACAAAGAGAGGCGCCGGGAATAGATGCTGGAAGCTGGACGGACGGCGCAGCACCACACTGACAATTGGTAGCCAGTGAGATTATATTGTCAATTTTTTTTCGGGCGATCACTATCAAGACCGGAAGAACAAGGATGGAGGAGGGCGAAGAGAGGCGCCGGGAATAGATGCTGGAAGCTAGACGGACAGCGCAGCACCACACTGACAGATTGGTAGACAGTGAGCCTTATATTGTCAATTTTTTTCGGGTGATCACGATCAAGGGCGGAAGAACAAGGATGGAGGAGGGCGAAGAGAGGCGCCGGGAATAGATGCTGGAAGTCGGACGGACAGCACAGCACCACACTGACAGATGGGTAGACAGTGAGCCTTATATTGCCAATTCTTTTTCGGGCGATCACGATCAAGGGCGGAAGAATCCTTAAAGATGGGAAACTAGATATTCAATGTTCAACAATTCAACGGTGTCGACAAAAATTCGGATACTTTATTCGGGATTATGATTTTAATTGTCAGTGCAACATGCAAAATAAATTTATAAGTGACTTATTTATCCGCAATATCAAAAGCCTAGTTGTCACTGGTACCGCAGAGGCATGGACAACATACATATTGTATAGAAAACAATGAAAGATTATCCCCTTATCCTCACAAGGAGAATATCCGGCTAATGCTTCGATTACAAAGGAGGTTGCAAGAAACTCACAGAATCGGCGATAATGGCAACGCACCAATGTACAAACATTATTGAGGGGTGTATTTTTTGTTTTTCTTTGGAACCAGATTCGTAATGTTCATTATTGGAAATAACAAACCAAATTGGGATTCCAGAGGCAATCTCCAGTCCAGACTCCAGAGATGCAGATAAAGACAGCTAGTAATTGGGAACAATGAAAGCTCCCCAATGATAAACAGACCAGCAATATTCCAAGAAAGACAGCAAACATTGACCGATTTTCTTTGTAAATAGAAAATATTTTCACCGAATGAGATTTAGTGGTCACTTCTGATTGAAAGTTCCCACTCTCCTCTGATCTTCTATTTCAAAGTTGCTATCCGGAAAATTCCTTCACAGTCGAATAATTTTCTGTAAGAGCTCACAAACGAAGGTGCACTGGTTGAAGAGAACAATGAATGTAAAAGAACGCCTACCATTCCATTTGGGAAACAGGAACTTTAAGATTTTACTGCATTTGATGGAATTCCAAACCATGGACCCTGGGTTCATTGTGTCTTGGAGACGATGCACAATGTTAGTTCGCCTCCACGGTGTATACCCTGAGCAATGCTAAAGAACTAACACATCATACGACCAGAAAATCATTAGATGATTTTTTATTTGCCAACTTCAAAAATCAGAAATAAGTCATTATCAAAACACAAACAACAGAAGGAAAGCTAACGCGGTAAACCAAACCCGATCCGAGGAGTATATTGGTCTAGTTGGTTTTGACCAACAGATGGAAAGCTAATATATTTTGAACTCAATCCGGTTTGCTCTATTTGATGACAATTTGATGAGGACGGTAAAATGTCCGGCTTTCGACTAAAGCAATATATGTCCCGCATTTTGGTGAAACTAACTTTTTAAAAATAAATGCTTCCGTTTGAGAAAAATCAGCCCCGGACGAGAATCAATCCGGCTACCTAGGTTGAAAGTTAGAAAGCCTGAGTATTAGGTAGGGTAGTGTACCTACTTTATTTAGTGCTGAAAGCTATACTCATCGTCAAGTTAAACATCAACAAAAGTTGTGTAGAATTTCATGCACATTTGAAGAAGAGCCCCATCATGCTGAAGAAAAATAGTGTGCTGACAAATATTAAGAGAATGGATAAGTTAAATNTGGCGAAAAGAGTTAAGAAGCCAAAACTACACAACGCAAAACAAAATAAGGACTGAAAGCATGCCATACAGAATTAGGCGATTAGGAAGGAGAAGAGGAGGGCATGACTTGCTGAACAATAATTCAGGAGACTTCAAACATCACTTGAGCGATGAGGTACACAAATAGTATTTGTACATAAATGAATAAAATGGCGGTATATGTAGTAAAAATGTGTTCAATATAGTGAAAAAAGTTTGTAAGCTTTCTATAAATGCATTCCTAAACGCGTCCGTCAAAAATCGTCTTTGACCCTTTATTATTTTGTCCGATTTTGAAGAAATTTGTTACCAATGGTTCTTAAAGCAATAATTCCAGCCAAAACCTTAGCATCGGGGGAGGACTTTATCGCAAATAAACATCTAATTTTGAAGACATTTTTTACCAATAGTTCTTAAAGCCATAATTCTAGCCAAAACCTTAACATTGGGGGAGGGCTTTATTGCAAATAAACATCTAATTTTGAAGACATTTTTTACCAATAGTTCTTAAAGCCATAATTCCAGCCAAAAACTTAACATTGGGGAAGGACTTTATCGCAAATAAACATCCGATTTCAAATAAACGTAATTCAAGGTATTACCAAGTGGGTGTCCAATGATTTCGATTTCGGGAGATGCTGTCTATTTTACTGTCCAGGCTGTGTGAGGTCAATGTGGGCAGCTGTTTTGCAAGTTTCAAGCGAATGGAGGGTAAAACTCCCGTCTCGCATGACCAATAGATGTTAAAGAGACGTTAAAGCAAAAAAAAAAAAACTGGATGGTCCGTATTAATTTTTGAGTAGTGTAGAAAGAAGAATTGCGGGGGGTGGGGGGGTGGGGTAAAATGGGGTATGAGGGTATCTGAAAAAAATTTAATAGCGGTCAAAATGAAAAGTAAAACACAAAGAAATGTTTTAGACGTTGTTGTTGTTGTTTTGGCCCCTACAAGATTTATCACTCTCTGGGGATATTCTGAACATAACTTTAACAAACTTGCTTCATCCAACACTTCGTTTCCCCCTTCCAAGTTCAGTAATATACCTTTGCCCCCCACACTTCGCTTCCCCCTTGTCAAGTTCAGTAATATACCTTTGCCCCTCTTTTTTCTTTGTTATTAAGATCCGTTCACACCAAATCTGACACTATACAGAAAGCTTCAATCTCAAAATAGGGAGCGCTTGTTGAAGCCAAGTGTACTATAAACTTGCTTCATCCAACACTTCGTTTCCCCCTTGCCAAGTTCAGTAATATACCTTTGCCCCCCCTTTTTTCTTTGTTATTAAGTCAAGTTCAGTAATATACCTTTGCCCCCCCCTTTTTCTTTGTTATTAAGATCCGTTCACACCAAATCTGACACTATACAGACAGCTTCAATCTCAAAATAGAGTGCGCTTGTTGAAGCCAAGTGTGCTATGAGTTAAATTACAGGGGTATATACTTACGTGTTGGGATCAATCACAGAAATCGCTTACTGAGCGAAACAAATGGCCACATCGCGATCTGCAATCTGTTGAATGCACAATGTTTAATAATACGACGATTGAATGTATGTTATAAGCGATTTTGTGGGGAAAATTGATAATACGACCAATATTTTGAAATCACCCTATCCTAGGGTGATTTCATATAGGGACATAGGGGGGTCTTAGAGGGAAGCTTGGCTCCCTCTGCCAAACCTAATAAACCCTAACAAAACTAAATCCCAAGTATCAGTAAAGCAAAGACACTCAGTCACTGCCGAACTAAGATAGGGAAGTACGGTACTTCCCATTTTCGAACACGGCAAGGAACATAACAAGAGAAATCATATTGCCAGAGAGATGAAGGTCGACACAGCAGTATAAAGTCCTAGGAGATTTCCTAAGGGGGGATCAGATCAGTTTTAGACATAGGAAGTGCACAAGCTCCGAATGATAAAGACCAGCGCCTGTTTCACCACAATTATAAGATCTGATCGGCAGACAAAGGTCCTCTTAAAGACATCTCACTAGTCTCTCACAATATTAAGCAATTGCTAGGTATGATCGGCGTTAAATTTGCTCCAATAGAACACATCCTTTGATTTAAAGTAGTGATTCCCAACCTGGGGGCGATCACCCCCCCGGGGGGCGGTATGAGATTTTGAGGAAGGCGTTAAAGAGAAGGGGCGGTAAGGGGGTCGATTACAATCTCGGGGGCTGTAAGTATATTCATTATTTCGGTCAACAGTTGCCAGAGAGATGAAGGTCGACAGCAGTATAAAGTCCTAGGAGATTTCCTAAGAGGGGATCAGATCAGTTTTAGACATAGGATGTGCACAAGCTTCGAATGATAAAGACCAGCGCCTGTTTCNAGGAGAAACTTTTTCTATTGGTTTTAAATTTAGGACATTGTCAGGGGAGGTCCCATGGGGTCAACTTTAAAATCTTAAACCCCTTTTGTAATATATTTTTGAAGAAGAAAATAATATGAAAGTAGTAAGAGATTTATTTGATATCTGCACGCAAAACAGGACCGCAGTTATTCCAAGTTGAGGTTCAACCCTTCCTCCAATTGAAGGTGTCAAATATTTGAAAACCACCAAAAAAAATTCCCTTTGAAATAAAGATATACGTGTTTCAGCGTTTTTCAAAATTCAAACCCGTCCTCAAGATATTGAATTGATCTTCTTTTTTAGACACCCTGCAGATATTCTTAATATTTGACATTAGATCTCTCTGTTTTCTTTCTCTTTGGAAAGTTTTTTTGGTTACTAAAATTATTAAAATTTCGTTGATTCTAACTCTGAAAAGAGTGAACATTTTCTCGCCGTAATTACACCCACGAGATGATTCGAAACCGCTTTAGAACAAAGATACAAACAGACGATAAAAGAAAAATGTTGGAGTTCAAACTGGACGTTCGGTGAACAAAGGCGTGTGTTCATGTAACGTTGATGTATTGGAGCCTCATTTTCAAATTCAATAAAAAAGAAATTTTATTCGTTTTTATCATATCAATGTCAATCCCGAAAATCCCGGGATTGGATGGCGAATCCCGGGATCAAAATTTCAGCCATTTTCGGACGGGATCCCGGGATCGTAATCCCTAGTGTGAATAGACCTTTTCAGCCCTCCTCAACTATAACTTCGTAAAGTTTTCCTTTATGTGATGTGTAAAAGTTCTTTAATTCAATCAGGCCGTTGAAAAGAAATTTCGGGAAACCAAAATTAAAACGAATGACTTTCTATCAATGAGATATTGATAGGGTAGTTCGACCACTACAACTGTCGATATATTTGTCCACTCCCTAAAACGAATGACTTTCTATCAATGAGATATTGATGGGGTAGTTCGACCACTATAACTGTCGATATATTAATATTAGGGAGTCGACTCGACTCACCTATATGGGTCGACTCAATGAATCGACTCTCGATCTCGACTTGCATAGAGTGACAATTTTAAAAACACCTTCTTTGATCGGAGGGACATAACAAAAACCAAAAAGGGCATTTCCCTTCAGTAAACAACAAACACCCGGAAACGTATTTCCCCCTTTATTATCTTTATCAGTCAACAAAAAAAGCTACTCGTAAGTCGACTCTTTGAAGAGTCGATTCATTTCAAAAAGATGTAGAATCGTGAGAAAGTCGAGTCGTGAGTCGACTCGAGGGAAACACACACATGACAGTCATGCTACTAAAAACTTTTCTGTGAATTGTATCAGTTAAAATGTTAAAATAACCACCATGAGGATCGGGTTGAGTAGTCATAGGGCCCAAAATCAGCCCCTTCTATAAACTTAATGACCATACTGTGTTTCATCTGGCCGGGCATTCATTCAATAGTTATCGTGATAAAAAAAAAAAAAAAAAAAATCGTGGAATATCTCTCAAGGCGAAAGCACAAACATCATTTGTATTTAGGTGCGGATACAGGTTTCCAGTTGAGGGGGGAGGAGCGATCGAGACTTATAATCGACATGGAAGTCGACGTTCAAATTCTTCAGGTCCACGAGGGAATTGCCCATATCGCCCCCTGCTTTCGCTTGTACAGCTTCGCATTATTTCAGAGCACTCCCTTTTCGCAGCCATGCTATTCCGGGAACGAATTGATCATGATCATTAGTTCCGGGTGGGATTCAAACCCATGGTCTTAACGATTCGGCACGGAGATCAAATTGTTACAATTGTACATAATATGAGAACCAAATCTGGGAGACTAACTAGATACTAAATAAGTCCTACACACCAGAATCTGATCAAAATTGATCAAAGGTGATGACCCGATGCCAAAAATGTGAATTAAAAGATTAAATTTGTTACTTCTTTTACTCGATTTTTGGATTTTATATTTATACGTCAGGTGACAAAATAGTCAAACCAAGTACCTCTCTGGTGCACTCCGATGAGACGGGAACAATGTTACTGTTCTGCCCCTCGCAACGTCCCCGTCCCCCGTTACACAAATAACATGTCTTCTATTGAATTCTCAAGAATAGAGTGCTATAATTTTTCGCTTGCTTTGTTACGCTTTCTGCCGTCTCGCGAATTCTATTCTATTACTGACTTTTGACATTTTGGCAAACTCTCAAAAAATAAATATACAATTCATTTCTTTATTCTGATTAATTACAATGGTATATTATACAGGATGAAATGTAGCCACTGAGTGGGATAAGCCAGCTTCCTTAGCTGACAGTTCTAAGCCCGAATAATTACAGAAAGTTTGGTGTTAGGAAGGTCATCTGATTAATTACAATGGTATATTATACAGGATGAAATGTAGCCACTGAGTGGGATAAGCCAGCTTCCTTAGCTGACAGTTCTAAGCCCGAATAATTACAGAAAGTTTGGTGTTAGGAAGGTCATCTGATTAATTACAATGGTATATTATACAGGATGAAATGTAGCCACTGA
>CM022882.1:6180728-6208794 GCA_012654025.1 Pachypsylla venusta | reverse complement strand
ACAACAAATCACCAATATATCTACCAAGTAATTTGGCTACTGTAGCAAACAGCCGTATTACAATTATCAGTTGTTTTTTCAGAAAAAAAACCCTTTTCTCTCACCGCACGAGAGGATATCGTTTGAACCCTATAAATAGTAAATGAACAGATTTTCTAGCATTACTATTTTACATAGCGCTGCAAAAGCGAATAACATACAGTGTGGTTCACAAAATCACAAACTGATAACCTATACATATTCCGATGATAAATGATAAGTTACCAGGAAATGGTAATGAAAATATTTTAAAGATCTTATGATATTAAATTTGGCCACATTTTGGTGTCTGTGTATCGGCAGTTGTAATATGATTGGTGACTTTCGATCTTGCATNAATAGTCATGAATGTCTGCAATAAGTTCCCCAAGTTGCTTAATAGACTTCAATGTCCACAATAAGTTCCCCAAGTTGCTCAATAGTCAATAATGTCCACAATAAGTTCCCCAAGTTACTTAATAGTCATGAATGTCCACGCTAAGTTCCCCAAGTTGCTTAATAGTCACGAATGTCGACACTAAGTTCCCCAAGTTGCTCAATAGTCAGGAACGTCCACACTAAGCGTTCGGGTTTCGGGAGTTATCGTGGAACAAGCACGCAATCAAATGTTTAAAGAAAATTTAAGGAGACAAAACTAGACTTGACTTCATTCCATCAATTAAGAATGCTATAGTTTCTGTCCATAGTGTATTTTGAATTTATTCAATGAGTCCTTGTATCTTGTATACGGAATCTGCGCCTATCGAAAGACAGAAAAAATATATTAAAAGTAACTATCTTGGATCGAGTCCAAGCTATGGCGGATTTTCCGATATTTCCAAAGATAAAAATAAAGATAATTATTTTTTCCAAGATATTCTAGAGCAACGGGAAAAGGCGAAGTTGCGGGCAACAGCCTGTAATAATATAAATTTATTAGCTGAACAAAATGACGTTTAAGTTTTAAAGTCTCGTTCCATGATAACTCTCGGGTCTCGACAGACCTTGTCCGATTTAGATGAAACTTACAGTGTGGCTTATCGAAAATTAATAAATTCTGCCAAAGCCGGGCGTCTGTTAACCGAAGCACCTGGGCTACTGTTACTGACATTCATTCCCATTATTATACTGCGTGTCCCAAACGTCCGAGACCACTTGAATATCTTCTGAACGACTTTATGTGAAGTTTTGAAATTTTTCAGGGGCGGGTTTCATGTGGTCCCCAGGGGGGCCATTTTTTCTTTTTTAAATACGAACCCCCATCTTGTGATACATGAAATTTCCAAGACATAACTTCCAACTTTCAATTCAATATCTCATTTCAAATAATTCAATATCTCATATCAAATAATTAAATATCCCATTTCAAATAATTCAATATCCCATTTCAAATAATTCAATATCCCAGAGAGCTCACGGGGATATTGAATTATTTGAATCAGCGGGAATCCTGTCATTGTCACTGCTCCTTTATCCACCCACATCGTATCTTTGAATGAGATATTTTTTTCCCCTATCCATCCCTGTATAGTTGTCCCCGTAAATTGAACACATAGCGGGAATCACTGCCATTGTCACTGCTTAGTGTGAACGCTCCTTTATCCACCCACATCGTATATTTGAATGAGATATTTTTTTCGCTTTCCATCCCTGTATAGTTTTCCCCGTAAATTTAACACTTAGCCGGAATCACTGTCATTGTCACTGCTCCTTTATCCACCCACATCGTATATTTGAATGAGATATTTTTTTCGCTATCCATCCCTGTATATAGTTTTCCCCGTAAATTGAAAACAGCGGGAATCACTGGCATTGTCACTGCTTATTGTCCTGCTCCTTTATCCACCCACATCGTATATTTGAATGAGATATTTTTTTCGCTATCCATCCCTGTATATAGTTGTCCCCGTAAATTGAACACATATAGCATATATTTAGGACAGGGAGTGTTCAGGTGTGCATTTGCTACATATAGGTTTTTTATTAGTGTGGGGTAGTGGCGCGCGGCGAGGCACGGCATGTCTCATTTTATTTTATAGTTTATGAGACTACATATATTTATACAGTGTTGTTATTGTGTTCTAATACATTTGGGAAATATATGTTACAGGGTATGAAAACAGTCCCCCCGCCCCTCCCTTGTGGATCACACTGGTTTTTCACGTGAGAGACCTGGGTACGAAACCTAGCAGAACCGGTTTTTTTCGGAACTGTGGTTGGTTGTTCAGAGTGCACTGAACCTCCTGAGGACAATTGAGCAACTGGGTTAACGATTCGCGTAGCGACCACTAGCGGCACTACAAGTATACATATATAAAGCAGTAATAGTTTAGTGTAGTGACCCTTGTATAACCAACAAATCTAGGCTGTGACAATAGCAATAATATGGGTCAACACAAATATTAACACGTGGAAAAGAGAAACCTGAAAGAAACAGAGGTAGACGAAGACCGAGACAAACATAAGAAGATACTATTGAAGAAATATAAAGAGCAAGAGGCAAAACCTACTAGGAGGTCAGGTTGCTCTCTCGAGAGAGGGACGTTTTTCGGCGTTGGTTGGATGAGATAGCCGACGCTCGCTAGGGCAAAAGGGAGATGATAAAGAAGAAGAAGGAAAAGAGAAACACAACCAGTATTGCAGAAGAAACAAATATACGATAGTTTACCTAGATAGAAGAAAAGCGAACACGGATAACTAAGGTAAATCTATACTGACTGACTGATAATCAACGCATCTCCACAATGGCTAAACGTAGAGACTTGAAACTTGTCACACAGGTTCCTTTTAATATGTGCGTAATAAGGAATAAGAAAGGAAAAAAATTAAAGTTCAAGTGGGAGCATGTTACCGCCAAAAATGATTGTAAATAATATAAGAAGAAACCTTTTGGTAGTCAATAATGACATTCCAACATTGAAGATCAATTCGATTAGAATTGATCGATGTTTCTTGAAGATAATCGATTCTTTTTTAATCGTTTTCATTAAGTTCGATTAATCGAATTGATCGTTGTTTCTTGAAAATAATGGATTCTTTTTTTTATTCGTTGTCATTAAGTTCGATTAGTTGCATGAACGATGTTCCTTGAATTTTTTTTTTTTTTGTAAATATTTTTTTTTACTGTAAAAGAATGTACGCAATATAAGAAGAAAAATTTTGGTAGTCAATAACGAAAACAAAGGTTCCTTATTGAAAATATTAATCCAAAATGACATTCCAGCATTGAAGATATTGATCGATGTTTCTTGAAGATAATCGATTCTTTTTTAATCGTTTTCATTAATTTCGAGTAATCAAATTGATCGATATTTCTTGAAAATAATCGATTTATTTTCAATCGTTTTCATTAAGTTCGATTAATCAATTTGATCGATGTTTCTTGAAAATAATCGATTCTTTTTAATAGATTCCATTAAGTTCGATTAGTTGCAAGTCGATGTTTCTTGAATATAATCGATTCTATTGTAATTGTTTTCATTAAGTTCGATTAGTTGCATGATCGATGTTTCTTGAAAATAATCGATTTCATTAGGTTCAAGCAATCGAATTGGTCAATGCTCCTTGATAATAATCGATTTTTTTTAAATCGTTTACATTAATTTCGATTAATCGAATTGATTGATGTTTCTTGAAAATAATCGATTTCATTAAGTTCGATTAGTGACGATTCATCGAAGTGTCCTGAACGGTTTTTCCCTGAAGCTGGGCAAATTTTGAAAGTCAAAAGGGGGAGCCACTCATCTTACCCGGTAAAAGTACTACTTTTTAATTGAATTTTTGTAAATGAAAATAAAATAATTAGCAAAAATTTACACCCCTCATACTCATTTTATTATATCCTCTTTTATTTTTAGTCTTTGTAAAAAATAATGTTGATAATTTCATTAGTATAGTTTTTGTTTTAGGGAAATCGCATGAGATAACCTGAATCTATAGAAATATGCTAACAGGTATTATGGAACTGACAAGTAGGTCACGTGCCTATAGCTTCCTCACCAGAACACGTGTACCCTTCGTCAATAATTTGAATCTATAGAAATATGCTAACAGGTATTATGGAGCTGACAAGTAGGTCACGTGTCTATAGCTTCCTCACTAGAACACGTGTATCGTTCGTCAATAACTTGAATCTATAGAAATATGCTAACAGGTATTATGGAGCTGACAAGTAGGTCACGTGACGTCTATAGCTTCCTCACTAGAACACGTGAATTGTTCGTCAATAACCTGAATCTATAGAAATATGCTAACAGGTATTATGGAGCTGAAAAGTAGGTACGTGTCTATAGCTTCCCCACCAGAACACGTGTATGAAAGTACTCTAATGTTTTAAATTCGTATGAAAGTACTCCCATAGTTTAAGTCCGTATGAAAGTACTCTTATAGTTTAAGTCCGTATGAAAGTACTCTCATACTTTAAGTCCGTATGAAAGTACTCTCATAGTTTAAGTCCGTATGAAAGTACTCTCATAGTTTAAGTCCGTATGAAAGTACTCTCATAGTTTAAGTCCGTATGAAAGTACTCACATAGTTTAAGTCCGTACGAAAGTACTCCCATAGTTTAAGTCCGTATGAAAGTACTCCCATAGTTTAAGTCCGTATGAAAGTACTCTCATAGTTTAAATCCGTATGAAAGTACTCTCATAGTTTAAGTCCATATGAAAGTACTCTCATAGTTTAAGTCCGTACGAAAGTACTCCCATAGTTTAAGTCCGTACGAAAGTACTCCCATAGTTTAAGTCCGTATGAAAGTACTCTCATAGTTTAAGTCCGTATGAAAGTACTCTCATAGTTTAAATCCGTATGATAGTACTCTCACAGTTTAAGTCCGTATGAAAGTACTCTCATAGTTTAAGTCCGTATGAAAATTCTCTCATACGGTCTTAAACTCCTCGCTTGATTCTGAGGGGTAACGGTTCACACTTATTAGACACCCTGTACATCTGATGTGACACTAAGTTTTTAATTTCAAACTTTGAATTCAAATTAAAACCTCAAGGAAATAAATTTCTCAGGAAAAATGTCATAAGGGGGATAATGAATGAAACAGTTAAAAAACGCACAGTCAGCGCTGTGGCGGCAACAACTTAATCCAATTCTATTTGGGGTCGGCGCTGCTTTCCTTAATTCTACCATGCCACGACCTTTTTTCGATGCCTACTCTCTTTAGCTGTAACCCTTTCCCGGCACGGTAACCCTACTAGCTTCTCACAGTATCCATAGAAACTGCGTAGAAACTCGCTTTTTTCTGATGATCTCCCATCATTGGTTTGAAGCAGAGTTTTTTTAAAGGCTGGATGCCCTTCCTAACGCCAAACCTTTTGTATTTACACGGAATTAGGACCGTCACCTAATGAAGCTGGTTTGCTCCCCTCGGTAGATACATTTTCAAAACTTTAGTTTCAAAAATTTAAAAGTTTTTTTTTTTTTTTAATTTGGTGTAACGTCTTTTTAACATCTATTGGTCATTCAAAACGGGGGTTTTACCCTACATTCGATGGAAACTTGCAAACCAGCTACCCACATTGACCTCATCAGCTGGAAAAAAGCCAGCATCACGAAGGCGCGAACCTACGCGGACACCCATATGGGTACAACCTCGCTGGACGTTGCTTAACTTCAGTAATTTAATAGGAACTTGTGTATTCAACGTGCCATACCCGATGGCTAGTTTCAAAATTTTCAACTAAATCACTCTAAAGAAAATGTAAATGGAGGTATTTTCTAAATTTCTCTAAAGAAAATGTGGACAGGTAAAGTTTGACGAAAAGCTTTTTACAGTACAGCTTTTGAGAGAGGTTTTTTAAAATAGTTGCCCAGACAAAGTTAGGTCTTGTTTTAACACCAAGATTTCTCTTTTGTTTTCATACCTAAAATAATTGTGCTAAATATTTAAATATATTTTAAAGAAATATAAGCTAAGTAAGCTAGAATTTATTCTTATTTCTATTGAAATTTTTTTTTAATTTCAAATTAGCACCAGGACCTTCATTTGGCATCCCCCCCCATGTTGCCTGAGCCTTAGATAATAAAGATGATGAACTCCATCCAATGCGTGCATTTTGATATTTATATTAATTTTATCCGCATTCAAAATAAATTTTTGGTTGATGTGGTTTTTACTGTCACCTAAATAGAACTTTATTTTAAAATTAAAATCCACATAATTTATGTCTGCTAAAAGTAAATCATACGGTGATACTATAGGGGCTTTGTGAACTGTAGACCTCACCCAGTTAAAATGGCACCATTTGTGATTATCCACTAGGGCTCAGAAATAGTTAGCCAATTCTATGAACACAATAACTGGTCCGAACCAAGTTTCATCACAATAGGACAACCCATTCGGGGGCTATCATAAACAGAAGTTTAAAGTAGCCAACGATCATACCACGTTGAATACACCAGTTCCCGTCACATCACTGTTAAGCAACGTCGAGCGTGGTAAGTACTTGCATGGGTGACCGCTTGGGAAAACCACGTATCGTTGGCTCATTTTTCTGGCCCAACCCAGGCTGGGTGAGGTCAATGTGGGTAGCTGGTTTGCAAGTTTCCAGCGAATGGAGGGTAAAACCCCCGTCTTGAATAACCAATAGATGTTAAAGAGACGTTAAGCCAAATTAAAAAAAAAAAAGTTTAAAGTAACATTTTGTGGTATACAAAATTAACCGATGTGAAACGAAACTAGTTCTCACTTCGCTCAGTCAATTTGTCAATTATGAAATCAAAATTCAAAGTTTCTTGCTATTTTTATGCAAAATACGAATTATTTTATACGGTGTTAACCGATGTGAGACGAATAAATATACAATGTACGAAGTTTACCGATCCGAAACTATACCCTAACATTGCACGAAATGTACCGATCCGAAACCATACCTTAACAAACATTATGATATACGAAATTAACCGATGTGAAACGAAACAAACATATTAGTTAAAAAGTTTTTGACTTGTTTTGAAAGTTGTTGACAATCAAAACTTGTCGTTCCAGAACGATAGTGTTATTTATCTTCTTCAGGAAGGTGGAACTTTTTTTGTATTACTAAGCTTTTGCTGACTTTGGAGGTGTTCTCTTATTTCATTTGAAGTAAGCAAGATAGGAAAATGTCCAATTTCCTATCGTTCGTAATGAATTCAATCTAAATCTAAAAGATTTATGTTAACCGTGAATTTGAGGTACCGTTGTAAGATTGTCTTCAGAATGGAAAAAAAAAAATCTGCCAATGTGACACATGGGTTTATTATTTTACTGGCTAAAAAAATANGGGGTATTTTTTTTTTTTTTCTTGTGACTTTCTAGGTCTTAAGTAGACCCTACATTTGACATACATATTAAATTTGGCTCTGGCTCTTACCATTCTCTTTTTAGAGAGGATTAGTGAAAACCGCTAAAAACCGGAAAAACCGCCAAGGGCTTATTGGATTACACCCAAAAGTTTCGGGGCAAAATAAGAGAAATTTAGTATATAGGTCTCAGGTGGGACCTATATTCTAAATTTCATCCAAATCGGTCAATTTCATCCAAATAGGCCACATGTACGGCAGACAAACTCATTTTTTATTCGATCTTTGGATTCTACGTACCTTGAAATTTTGAGGGCGGGGGGTATTTTTTTCCTCGTGACGATTCCAAAGGTTCATTATTGAAAATAATAAACAAAAAAAATTGACTCTAAAATAAAAAATTGACTGTAAAAGACATCAGTCGAGCTACAGGAGCTGAATATAATATTTAAAATTCACTTCACATTGCAATTGCACATGAGGATAAAAAATAAATATTAACATTTCTTATCTTCTTAATAGATATTTGTAACTTTTAATGTAAATGGGTTTGTATTTCAACTGATATGATTTTTTAGTACTATTTTAAATGTAAATAAAAGAGTTAATGAGATTTAATGAAGAAAGTTACAGAAGGACATAAAAAAAAAAAAAAAAATGACAGTAGACAAGTAAGAGGAAAGCGGAATAGAGGAAGATCAAAGAAAAGATGGACAAATAACATCAAGAAAGACCTAATAGGAGAAGGAAAAAATACCTACTAGAAGAAGCTTCATTAGGTGACGGTCCTAAGACCGTGAAAATACGAAAAGTTTGGTGTTAGTAAGGGTATCCAAACGACATATGAATGATCATTCTCAATGGTAGAATTAAGGCAAGCAACGTCGACCTCGAATAGAATTGAGGAAAGATGAAGGAAGAAGTCAAAAAGGAAGAACACTAAGGCCAGAATACGAATACTCTATTGGAAGAGGATTATAGCGGACATGAGGAAAAGAAAGAACACTAATGCCAGAATACGAATACTCTATTTGAAGAGGATTATAGCGGACATGGGGGAAAGGAAGAACACTAATGCCAGAATACGAATACTCTATTGGAAGAGGATTATAGCGGACATGAGGAAAAGAAAGAACACTAATGCCAGAATACGAATACTCTATTTGAAGAGGATTATAGCGGACATGGGGGAAAGGAAGAACACTAATGCCAGAATACGAATACTCTATTGGAAGAGGATTATAGCGGTCATGAGGAAAAGGAAGAACACTAATGCCAGAATACGAATACTCTATTTGAAGAGGATTATAGCGGAGAGCGGACATGATGATGCAACGAGTATGGACTAGATAAGACATATATATGTAAGCAAATAAGACGATAATAGAAATCTACAATATTAGAACTAAAAACAAAAGAAGAGATAAATGAGATAAACAAAGAGAACAAGTTAATCATAAATAACATAAAAGTAGAAAAAAAGAAAGATATAAAAAAATAAATAAATTAAGTAATAGAATGAGAAAAATGAAAAGGTCGAATCAAATAAGACTCATAAAACAGTTACGTGCTTCTCCCAAACAACATCTTCCCAGATAATCTTTGATTCATTTGTTTTCTACACGTTTCTCCATCGTCATCTCGTTTAGTTTTCTATTCTCCCCCTCCCCTCCAGAATATTGAAAAAATACCTGGAAATTGGTATGATTCCGAAATACTGTGGCATTGGAGGAACCCCCTTAACAATATTGTATACGAAATTAACCGACAGGAGACGAACAAACATATGTACGACCCTTAAAACTATGAAAATAAACGAACCTCGTAAAATGATCAAAGTAAATGTTTTTTTTTTTCGAGCTCCCTTCGTCCTGTAATCCCCCCCCCCCAAAAAAAAATAATAATAATTCGGTCATGCATATGCATAGTACATTTTCATGTAACATCGGCGGACCCAGAAGATGGTCCTTTGGGGCTTTCAGACTGTGTATAGCTTTAAAATCTACGGGACCAGAGTGATATGTTTGTATTTAAGGGGGTTCCACGCCTCTCCTCCCACTACTGTAAGTTTTCCCCCATTATTGCGCCTATGCTGAAATTATAAAAATCTGGTGTGAACATCACACGACTTTCCTTATCTATAAAAGAGGAACAAAAGAAAGTATTTTATAATGGGCTGATAGTCCTGTCAATGAATGATCAAAATAGGTCCCCCAAAAAAAAAAAAAATAATAATAATTGGATCATGCATATGCATAGTACATTTTAATGTAACATCGGCGAACCCAGAAGATGGTCCTTTGAGGCTTTCAGACTGTGTATAGGTTTAAAATCTACGGGACCAGAGTGATATGTTTGGCTTTAAGGGGGTTCCACGCCTCTCCTCCCACTACTGTAAGTTTTCCCCCATTATTGCGCCAATGCTGAAATTATAAAAATCTGGTGTGAACATCACACGACTTTCCTTATCTATAAAAGAGGAACAAAAGAAAGTATTTTATAAATGGGCTGAATTTTATGTCGAGTTTTCAATACCATAACTCATTTTGAGGTCCCCAGAGCTCAAGTCTCAATTTTCGCCAATGATCCGTATGTATTTTTCTCTTGTCGTTCCATGATAACTCTCGAACTCCTTATTTGATGACACTTGGTATATAAACGATATTCATGCCACCAGTTGCATTATTTGAAAATTATACCCCTCAAAAATTTGTCGTCGACGGTACGGAACGCTATGTGGCATTCAAACTACATTTGATTTTTGAATTCTAGGAAACATCAAATATTGATGATATGGGGAAGTATTTAATTTTCATGTTCTATTGCACAAAGGTTCATTGTTGAAAATAAACCAGAACAATTCTATTCATCGGACTGTGAATTCCCGCCATGTTTGACCACACAAAGTTACCTACCTGTGTTTACAAGATTCAAGATTTTATTTAAACGTCTGCCTGTTCATTTTCATTCCAGGATAAATCTCGAACGCCTTTTCCGATTTTAATGAAAATGAGTTGGGTAGGTCGGGAGATTCATTATATTGATGGTATTTGCATTTCATATTTTTGGCAACCAGAGTCCTCATGGTTTCCCATTATTAGACCTATAGTTTTGGGGGGGGTCCATTCTCATAAATTTTTCGATTTTTTTGGCTAAACAATTAGTGATACATACATATACACACAGACACATTTTTCGAAACATTGAGTTTAATCATTAACATTTGCAATTCTCACGAAAAAAAATTCTGTTCGTCGGCCTTTTTTGCGGCCCAACCCAGGCTAGGTGAGGTTAATGTGGGTAACTGGTTTGCAAGTTTTCAGGGAATGGAGGCTTGGATGACCAAAAGATGTTAAAGAGACAGACGTTAAGTTAAAGAGAGGTTAAGAAAAAAAAAAAAAAAAAAAAAAAAAAAAAAAAAAAAAAAAAAAAAAAANAAAAAAAAAAAAAAAAAAAAAAAAACATTTGCATTGGTAGAGTTTTGAAGAAAATACTCGGTCGCATATTTCATTACCCGTTTCCAATAGTTTTCCAATATTTGATAAATTGATAATTCCGTTTGTCCGTTTTGCACATAAGTATGAACATTTGTCTTCTGACACACGTACGTGAAAAGGTTTCAATAGTGAACAAATATTTTTTTCTTTCACTTTGAAAAGAAATATAGTTTGATATAAAGGATAAAAATAACGATACTGTCATCTACTTCCAAACAAAAGATTCAGTGACCAAATAGAGGTTGGACCTCCACTGACAACTTCGGACGTAATGGGTACTCGGCCGGCAGTTTGCTCTACGATACCACTTGTTGACTATATTAAGATGAACTTATATTACACTTCAACCTATGATGTATTTTTCAATTTCTTGTATGAAATTGATATGAATAGGCACCAAGTTTAAAGTTCTAGCTATTACCGTTCTCATTTTAAGCAGGATACGCGAAAACCGTTAAAAAGCGGCATAAACCCTCCCGGTATATCCGATTTCCACCAAAAGCTTATTTTGCCGTTCACATGGCATAACACTGACATACATACAAAATTTCAAGTCTCCGGCACTTGCCGTTCTTGAGATATCTTGTTCATGGACAGACAGACACATATACACTTCTGACACTCAAGATTTTGCCTCTGGGGACCCCAAAACGTGTTTTGGCATTGAAAACTAAACATCGAAAATGTCAGCCCATTACAATACTTTCCTTTTTATACGATAAAAAGGCCATGCCAGTCATTAAAGGCGACTAAGTAGCAGGGTTGGATATGTTATCTTTTCAATTACCCATGCAGAAAGCAAGGGGACGCTACTGCATTATCCGTAAGGATTCTCAAGTATCAACAACTCAAAGCGAGTGGTTGCAAATCATGAACCCTATCTGATCAAGGTGTGTTTAGATTATCAATTACCACTTACCTTCGTAAACTGTAAGCGTTGCTTCTGCCGATACAGCATCTCCAACTCCATTCTCTGCAACACATTCATACGTCGCATCATCTCTTCCAGCTCGGACCGGTTCAATTCTTAGGAGACTTCCACCTGGTGGAAATTCTTGTACCATATATCTTGATTGGGTTCCAGATACTCGTTTTCCATTCTTTCTCCATTGTATAACAGGTATCGGATCACCTTTGGCAATACAATAGAATGAGGTAATACCACCCGCTTTGACCTGTTGATTTCTGGGGCGTAATGTTATCTCGGGTGGATCTGAAAACAGTCAAAACATTATAAAAATTAAGAATTGTTCATTGACGAAGTGATACTGTGATCAAATGAAAAAGTAACAAAAAAATCATTAAAAAGGGCCACAAAAAATATCCGCCCATGAACATAGTAATATCTATTGTTCCGGCAAGTTTATTATTCTTGCCACAACTCATCCAAAGCTTAAATTTATTATTGCTTTTTCTTCTGTCTCAATTTTAAATAAGTTCTTACTTTAAATAAGTAAGAACTTATTTAAAATTGGTCAGTTTTTTTCTAAGTAGAATCACAAAATATTCAGAGATATATAGTTCAAATTTTCTGATTTTTCCCTTTACTTGTGGATATCCATTGCTGAGCTTTTACCTATGGACATTGATTTTTCTTTTCTTCTCAAAAAGATGCAGAATATCAGCGCTGCAGATATACGGAAAGTGCTTAAACATAATGATGATGAGTGTGTCAGTCAGTAATTATATAAAAGTCCAAACTTTGAAATTATACATCTCCTAATCGGATTGATATTCACAACGTATATTTAACATAAAAATTAAAAAAAAAAAAAAAAAATTTAAATATTTAGACAATATGAGATGTTATTGTGAAAATCGGGCAATGTTTCGATAGTACTCAGACTATCATCGTTAGGCCGATGTTGACTCTACGATGTTCAGAGCAGAAGTGAGGGTATCAGAGTATGAGATGTTATTACTTGTGAAGATCGAGCAAGTTCTGATATCACTGTGAATACCCAAGAAAAATTCTTTTTATCCGCGATCTCCACAAATACAAAAACGGAAGACCGAAAAAAACAAACATAAATAAAATGCCAAACAGAAATAATATATTTTCACTTGTCATTATTTATTTTATTTTTGCGGTGGGGATAAGAAGGGTGCTAAAAAAAGGCGGTCCAAAAAAAAACAAGTTAAGAGAGAGAATCATTAAAAACGAATTTCAAGTAGGTACGGACTTCAAGTCGAATGACTTTCAACCAAAAAATACTACTTCTCTTTTTTTAATAATATGCAAAAATGAAGTTTTATTCTCCGCGATGACGAACGGATGAAGGGCGGGCGAGCTGGAGGAACAAAGTTAGTCAAAGATTTTTCCCCCGAAAAAAAGAAGAATTTAAACCGTTCAGTCACTCTATGTTGGGGCCTTTGTTTCAAATAGGCCGCATCAGATATCACAAAAAGTTTTATTTACATTAATTGGACAATTGCTGGCAAGATATTCATAGAAAGTAAAAATGTTTTTATAACTTATAAACATCTTGTGATCTCGTGACACCTCTCTCTGACTTGACTGTCCGTTAGGATGCTAAGCAGTCCCTTATATTTGTCGTTGTTTGTGTTATGATCACTCATAACTTATAACCAGCGTGTGATCTCGTAACATCTCTCTCTGACTTCTATCTCTGGCAATATATGTTTTAAATACAAAGCAAGTTAAATAAAAGCCTTTAAAAAGAACTGTTTTAAGAATTGTATGAGTGTTGAAAGATGTCGAGATCGAACCACTTAAATTCGTCGTTAGTTTAATGCTTCCAGTTAGTTTAATATGAAAAACCAGACGATATATAAGCTGGATTCATAAAAATAGATACGTAAAAAACTGAACACCCTCTCCTCGACCTTTTGGATGTGAATTATAAAAATCCCATTTTTTCGATCCTATCTATCTGGGGAGCGTCGGGTGACCCCCAAAGGAGGGTTTGTCATTAAACAAGGGAATGGCTGTGGTATGAAAGTAGAGTAAATGTAAAAGTATGAGAGTTGTGGATAGAGAAGGAATGTTTGGACTGAATGGATATGAGTAAATGAAGAGTAGACGTATTGATGGGGTTATAAATTATATAGATTTTGCAAAAATGAACAACTGTCCTGATGAATAGCTGATTTCAGCAGTGCCGTTTGAATCGATATTGTCAACTATCTATATATAATCTCTTATTTTTAACTGAAGAGTTTAATAATTTCGCCAAATTTACTCTTAAATATTGGCGACTTGTGACTGAACGGGTTAATTTTCTTCATTTGATGTAAATTGAGTTCGTCATTGTCCTCTGTCCTCGCTTTCTTTTCCTCTACACCAAAGTAAGGAAAAGAGAAACGTCAATGAAAGTTTGAAATGTAAATAATTAAGATAATTCATCTTTTGTTTTTAAAAAGTTTTAATCTAATCTGCATATTGAAAGCTTTTCTTCTTATTTCTTTCTTCTGGTTGAGCTTTCTCTTCATCATTCTAATATACAGGGTGAGACCAAACGAATGGAAAATCGTTTAAGAATATACTTTTTTTTTAATTTGGCTTAACGTCTCTTTAACATTTATTGGTCATTCAAGACGGGGGTTTTACCCTCCATTCGCTGGAAACTTGCAAACCAGCTACCCACATTGACCTTACCCAGACTGGGTTGGGCCGGAAAAAAGAGCCAACGATACGTGATGTTTCTAAGCGGTCACCCATCCAAGTACTGACCACGCCCGGCGTTGCTTAACTTCAGTGATCTGACGAAAACTGATGTATTCAACGTGGTATGATCGTTGGCGAATATACTTTTGAAAATGATTCTGAAAGATTTACTGTTCCCATCCTTCAAGGTATCAATATCGGAAGTGGTTGAAATTTTCGATGTCGAGTTTTCAGTGATGCCTAAACACGCTTTGAGATCCCCGCACAAATCCAAAATCTCAAGTTACAGTTATCATTTTTTAAACAGTAAACGGCTCCTCCCCTTGATGGCTATATTTACCCCTACTGTAGTTGATATGTTTGTTTACAAACAGATCCCACACACGGATAAATGGCTGCCACAAACTCGAGATTTGAGCTCCAAAGACCTCATAACGTGTTTTTCCATTAAAAACTCAACATTCGATAAAAAAATTCTAACTGCAGCACTTCCGTCCTATTATCGGGGACAATTTTCTTGAATGATTTCCCATTAGTATCGAGTCACCCTGTATAGGTCCGATTTTTTTTTNTAAAAAAAGTATTCCAATTAAATTCCTATCTTTATAAAAAAAAAAAAAAATCAAACATATTTTGATGGAAAACTATATTTACCCCTACCGTATATAGCGGATAAAATGGCAAAAGATAGCATCTCGTACCAACGTATACAAAATAATTGATTTGATATGCCTTTACAATATTGAAATAAATCAACCAAATTTAATACGCTTCCTATGGCACTCAAAAAAAAAAAAAGTCAATCTACTGTTCTAGACAAGTTACACACAAAAGCATTTCAATCACAATTCTAATATTATTTATTGTTTTTGTTGTTACTGTTGTTTTTGTAGCTCTGTGTTCAAAATATTTTATGTTTCCTAATCACTATCAGAACAACGAAGGCAAGGCAATCTGTGTACCTTCATATGCAGAAAAATAAGAGTGGGGATGACATAAATAGGGTAGAGGGAGAGAGAGAGAAAAGCAGAGAAATACACAAACCAGGTTTGAAAATGTAAAGATAAAAATCAGCACACGCAAAACAAAAACAAAATAAATGGTACGGAAAACCGTACTAGACTTTCTCTTCCTTAATCANGTGTACCTTCATATGCAGAAAAATAAGAGTGGGGATGACATAAATAGGGTAGAGGGAGAGAGAGAGAGAAAAGCAGAGAAATACACAAACCAGGTTTGAAAATGTAAAGATAAAAATCAGCACACGCAAAACAAAAACAAAAAAACAGAATTATAACAACGAGAAGAGAGTTTATTGCAAAAATAAAATTGTGGAAGAAGAGGAGAAAAGTGACACATCAGTAATTAGTTGGGAAATTTGAATGGAGAAAAGTGACGCATCATGTCTAGTTTGTCAGGAAACAATAAAGCAAAAATAAAAGAATTGGAAAAGATGTGTCACACATTACCATAATGCAAAATAATAGACAAGCCGAAGAGAAAAGTGACACACCCGGATTTTGTTGGAAAACTAGAATGGAGAAAAGTGACCCATCAGTGCCTAGTTTGTTAGAAAACATATAATAAAATGTATCAAAATAAAAGATTGGACAAGGTGACAATAAAGGGGACACACAAGAGCAAAGTTTAACTAGTATGAATGGAAGGACGACAAGAAAAGTGACACATCAGTAATTTGTTGGGAAATTTGAATGGAGAAAAGTGACACATCATGTCTAGTTTGTAAGGAAACAATAAAGCAAAAATAAAAGAATTGGCGAAGATGTGTCACACATTACCATAATTCAAAATAATACACATGCCGAAGAGAAAAGTGACACACCCGGATTTTGTTGGAAAACTAGAATGGAGAAAAGTGACCCATCAGTGCCTAGTTTGTTAGGAAACATATAATAAAATGTATCAAAATAAAAGATTGGATAAGACGACAATAAAGGGAACACATAAGAGCAAAGTTTAACTAGTATGAATGGAAGGACGACAAGAAAAGTGACATATCAGTAATTTGTTGGGAAATTTGAATGGAGAAAAGTGACACATCATGTCTAGTTTGTTAGGAAACAATAAAGCAAAATAAAAGAATTGGCAAAGATGTGTCACACATTACCATAATTCAAAATAATAGACAAGCCGAATAGAAAAGTGACACACCCGGATTTTGTTGGAAAACTAGAATGGAGAAAAGTGACACAGTGAGTAGTGAGTAGTGTGTTAGGAAACTACCAATAATGCAAAATAAAAGATTTGGCAAGGATGTGTCACACATCTATTTTTTTTTTAAAAAAAATGGTTAATACTCTAATCATAATTCAAAATAATAGACAAATCGAAGAGAAAAGTGACACATCAGTAATTTGTTGGAAAATTTGAATGGAGAAAAGTGACCCATCAGTGTCTAGTTTGTTAGGAAATATTAAATGTATCAAAAGAAAAGAATGGACAAGACGACAATAAAGGGAACACATAAGAGCGAAGTTTAACTAGTTTCAATGGAAGGACGACGAGAAAAATGACACATTCGGTCAAACAAACTACGAGGAATTCAAACTTTATTGGCGTATTATTTAAATGCAAACAGACAAGAAAAGTGACACACCCATGTACGAAAATTGAACAGCTTAATAAAATAAAGTTATTATAACAGAATATATTTTTTAATTGTTTTGACCAATTCAATTTGTAAGAACAACAATAAAGGCGTGTATGTCAAACAGGAGCAAAGTGACACGTCAAGATTTCAAAAGTAATTTTGAACCGAACAAACATTGAGTAAAAATTATTAACGAAAATATTTTAAAAAGGCCGTGTGTCAGTATTCTTGTCTCTAATATAGTTTTCCAAATGTCTAATGCACTTACACATTAAGCAAATCACACACACACACACACAGACTGTCAGCTAATATCAGCCATATTAAAAAATATGAAATTTATGGATACAATATTTACATTTTGGTCTTAACATAAATACTGGGCTTTTGGAAAGTCCCGGGTCAGTTGAATCTCTTACGACAGATAAAAGGCTGAAATTTTTAATGTGTTTCAGGAATATAGAAATGAATTTTCAGAGGGGTGTACCTGTACATAGTCCCATTTTTATATTTTAAAAATATATACACCTTGTAATGTTATAATGCACACCAAAAATTGTATAACACAAAGAAATATGCAAAAATGGACCTTTGAATTCGTAAAGCATTAATTAAGTCCCATAACTCCCGAACATATTTTGAACGGCATTAGATAAAAAGAAGACGTTTATTGGACATACTGGGTGTCCCATTTTAAAGGCCCATCTCAATTTATTACGAAACCGTTGGAGTGACAAAAAAATTATTCAGACCGATTGTTCATAAAAAAGAGGGGAACGTATTATGTGACATTGGCTAACTTATCAAGGTTTCCTTCAAGGTCAGATGAAGGTCAACTTCATTTTCTTAAATGAGTCGACCTGAATTTTATTACATTTTCGGATTCCCCATTCAATTTTACGTTCATTTGACTATTCACTTCATGTTTTCGTTAAACTTTTTTGCTCCAAATTTTGAGAATGTTTTTTGGTATGACATACCCGTGTGGCATATTGAATGAAAACTCTCGCCATTTCCTATACGATAGTGTCCTTTACAATTATTTGTTCATTTTATAAAAAAAAATCACTCTTGCAATGCATTTCAATATGCCACACGGTTATGTTAGACCAAAAAACATTCCCAAAATTGGCGCAAAAAAGTTCAACGAAATCGTGAAGCGAATAGTCAAATGTACGTAGAAATAAATGGGGAATCCGAAAATGTAATAAAATTTAGGTCGACTCATTTAAGAAAATGAAGTTGATCTTCATTTGACAAGCTTGACAAGTCAGCCAAGGTCATCATAATACGTCCCCCTCTTTTTTACGAACATTCGGTCAGAATAATTTTTTTGTCACTCCAACGGTTTCGGAATAAATTGAGATGGCCGTTTAAAATGGGACAAAACAAAGGGTTCCAAAACAAAAAATTTATTATTGCAAAATAATATAAGGTGAAATGATGAATAAGTTTTAATGTCAGACGCTCTGCTGACCTAATACTTAAAGCACACGTGTGAACTTTCATCTTTACTGAAATAAAAGAACTTATTAAAAGTCAAAAACAGGGGAAGAGAGGGAAGCAAGTTGCCCTCTTTTAGGCGGTTAAAAACTATTTTTCCCACTTATTTTTTGTGCCTTTTCAAACATTTCAAACAAAAAAAAATGAACTAACTTTCAAGTTTTCCTGAGGAATGAATGCAAAAACCGCACTTGTATTTTTTTTTCTTCTCATTTTCTAAGCGCGTTTATTATAAACCTTTGAAAATAATTTCGAGGCATGTCCAGATAGTAAGTCTACTTGGGATTTTCTCAGTGACGCTAACACGACGATGGGAAAGTTGGACTATGTATATCAATATTACTCTTTGAGTAGGCGAGGCATCCATCGCTGACACACTTTTGTGCAAAATATTTCACCGAGCACACGAGCAGGAAGTCTCTCGAAAATTGTATCTACCGTAACATGCACATCTTCCTCCACGATCTTGTGGACTTCAGAAACTCTTGGATGTTAATCTCCCGCTAGGATTTTCATCAGACACCACTCGACCCTCAAGAAAATTCCTTTCAATATACGAGCACACGAGCAGGAAGTCTCTCGAAAATTTTATCTACCGTAACATGCGCATCTTCCTCCACGATCTTGTGGACTTCAGAAACTCTTGGATGTTGATCTCCCGCTAGGATTTTCATCAGACACCACTCGACCCTCAAGAAAATTCCTTTCAATATACGAGCACACGAGCAGGAAGTCTCTCGAAAATTGTATCTACCGTAACATGCGCATCTTCCTCCACGATCTTGTGGACTTCAGAAACTCTTGGATGTTGATCTCCCTGTAGGATTTTCATCAGACACCACTCGACCCTCAAGAAAATTCCTTTCAATATACGAGCACACGAGCATCGTCTGGNCCACTTCTCGACCCTCAAGAAAATTTCTTTTCCATACACGAATCGTCTGGATGGTCACTGACGATTCTTCAACAAAGACTTGTGCTATACGACGGTGAATTTCCGTTTATGCTGATCGGAGTTGTCATTTTGACGAGTTTTTCAGACGCCATGGTTACTGATGGCAAGACGAGAAAAATATGCTTCAAACGGGGTGATAAAAAAACGTTATTAGACGTACCTTGGCGGGAAACCCCGATGTAACAAATCGGGGTTTCCCGCAAAATGTTCAAAATAACAAAAAAAAAAANCACTCTTTTAAAAATGTGCTTCTAACATTTTGAAAAAGAAAACCCCTCATTATTCTTGATTTCTGGACATGTCTCTTTGTTAAAAAAAAAAAAGTGGTATAGTAGGTGGTAGTGGGGGGAGGGGGGAAGAAGTTCAAAATGGTTTAGGCACAGTCATTTCCTGAAGATTTTTTTCCTGAAAAATAGAAATTAAAATATCCCCTTTTTGTAAACTTATTATACCTAAACCTTCGGATCACCGGAAATCCAAATTCATCTTTCATTTGACATAATAGTACTTATAATTGGGGTTTTATGCTTCTGTACCCGAAAGAGTTTACCCAATGCATCTGTGATGTCTGTTATAAGGGTAGGTCTCGAGAAAAGTAAAAGGCAGCATATAACTGACGGAAATTTTTAAGGATTATGCCCTGTTGAATCCTTAACTGCAGAACTCAAAAAAAAGAATACTAAAATTATACCGCAAAACTAAAAAAGAAAAACATTTAATAAGAATATACTAGAAGAATGCATTTTGTTGAGGTTCCAAAAGTCCAAATCTCGAGTTTAAACAATTGGTGCCAGTGTACATTTGTTTGTGCTCAAGATATCACAAGAACGGTATTATTTGACATGTTCTACATAGAATAAGGAAAGTAAAAACAGCAACGAAGGACTTATCTCTTTAAGAAAGATATAAAAATAAGAATAAAGGGCAAAACTTAATATTTAAGTGGATCAACTTGAGAAAAATCTTTCATGAAACAGTCGAAATAAACAAAAGAGGCACTGTTAGATCCCATTTTTTGGAGAAATGAGAGAGGGGGGGAACTGACATTTAAACAAAGGAATAATACATTTTGTAAATACGGGGCCTAAGAAACGTTTGGAAACCCTTAAATATCTTATCTTGATGAGCCCCTCCAAATATGTTATCCGGAAGAAAAATGCCCCAAAAAGAGGGCTTTCAAGATTTTAATTATTATTAAAAATAGATACAACCAAATAAGCTATCCAAAAAGAGCAAAAATTTACCCCTCTCTTAGGCCCCTCCGTATATTATATATATAAAAAAAATTATGAATATATATATATGTTTTTTCCCTTGGCTGTAAATAGAACAAGAAAAATTTGGGTGGGTTCATTTCTTGTCATCCTTAAGCGAATTTATCATCAAGAAATAAAATTGTTTCTCTCTTTCACCGTTTGGTCATTTTCAAAAAACAAAATATTGGGCCCCCTGGGGCACTCCCAAAAACTATACAGCAAATGTACTTCATGTACTATATATGTACATACCAAATTTCTCAAAATTGGATGAAAATTGTGGCCTGTATCGCGTAACAAACAAACATACATACACATATACATAAATATACATACGAGTATACAAACACACATGCATTTCGGGATGTATACCGGGGTCAAAAGTGGAGTTCACTAACATTCACAATAATTAAACACTATAAATTTCTTTTATCATTCGATAGATATATTTAATAGTTTCCAAAACTTTTCAAAGGCCCCGTATAATTGACGATAAAAACGAGAGAAAGCTGAGAGAGGAAAGTTAATTGAGGAAATACGTTATGCTAACATGCGACCTTTGCTAGCTACATCTCTGGAGGCGTCTCGCCACAGCATGTTAATTAATTAATTATAATTAAAAAGGTGTATCCAATTAAACAAACATATGAACTTTGATAAACATGGTGGTAGCAATTACTGCCCAATCAAATACATTGTCTTCAGGACACCCAAAATTGGTTGTTTATTTTCAAAATAATGAACTTATGAAATCCAGCACGTTGAATAAAACATTCGAAAAACAATCCATTTGGGGGCCTTTGGTTTAATGAAATTTGTTATTTAGGTGTACGTTCCATTTATTAATGATCCACGAAACTTTTCATAAAAGTTACAATACTTTCCTTTTTAAAAGATAAGGATTAGACTTATTCTAGTTTTGGCCGTCAAAGTTGATGATGACTTCGACCAGAAGCTTACAACTGGGAACCAAATTTGAAATCTCAAGAAATTGGAAAATCGGCCATAACTAAAATGGCCGGACAATACCCTCTGGCTCCGCCCCTGATTATTTTTTTGAAAAAATAAAAAATGGGAATATTTCTTATTTTATTCACACTTTTATTCTTCAAAAAAATATTTGTACCATTTCATTTAAATTTCCCGGGAAATCGACACTTTGTGTCAAAAAAAGCCACTTCCAGGATTCGAACCTGGATACTGATATTACCTTTCGAATGGCCAAGCGCCCTTTTCTATCCTTAGAAACAAACAGAATTCAAAAATTCCAAGTTATGGACGCCGGGCAGGACTTCTGAGACATACTGTATAATTGTATTTCCGCTCTGGGGACTTCAAAACGTGTATTGGCATTGAAAACCCGACATCGAAAATTTCAGCCCATTACAATACATTCTTCTTTTTTTATAGATAAGGAAAGTCGTGTGATATTCACACCAGATTTTTATAGTTTTATTTCCTCTAAATTTAGGCAATGCAGATATACTGAACACCGTGGAGTTCACATCGGTCTGATGATTATAGATAGCATGAATTAATAATTTTTGTTTATGGCGTTGATCGCGGATACTTACGTGTAAGATATTGTATGTATGGCACCGTATAATTGTTGGTTCCTGGATTATGTCGACAATTGAACAATGAACAAAGAGAACAAAGGAACAAAATGGGGTGAATGTTTTGTTAGGGGTAACAAATAAATCAAACAACAGATCAATGCTAAAGTTTTTTTTTTGGCTTAACGTCTCTTTAACATCTATTGGACATTCGAGACGTTTACCCTTCATTCGCTGGAAACTTACAAACCAGTTACCCACTATGGTTCCCTATATGTACTAGAGGTTCGGTGAAATGTTAGTTCTTACTCAGATAAGATCGCCATGAGAACCCCAGCTGGCCCAAAAATCAACAACTTACACACCAGCTACTCACATTGACCTCACCTAGCGAGGGCACGCAACCTGCGTACGTGCGTAGACTCCCACTTGGTAAAACCTCACTGCACGTTGCTTAACTTTAGTGATGTAACGGGAACTGGTGTGTTCCACGTGCCATAGACGCTGGCTAATGCTAGAGTTACTTAAAGCTAAATTATACAATGGACGTCATTCTAAGTAGAATATATTTTACTAGAGAACATCTATGAGACGCTAAATATACACCAGTTAAAATTAGTAAAGTTAAGCAACGTCCAGCGAGGAATTGCTGAAGGGGTGACAACATAGGTTTGCGCCTTCGAGATATTGGCCATTCCTGGCCCAGCCCCGGATTTTATATACGGAATGTTCAGCGATACTTTTTCCTGAAGTCAATATGGGTAAATCTTTGCAAGTTTCCAGCGAATGGAAAGGGTATGGCCAATAGATGTTAAAGACACATTCAGCCAAAAAACACAAAACACTTAATAATTAATGAGACAGGCAGGGTTAGGATTTGACTCATAAAGATACGTATAACATATAACGCTCAGAGTGGATTAGATTCCAGTTAACATTCATTTGGACCAGTCGCTCGTAATAGTAGCGTGAGTTTGAAGTCGCTTTCAAAAGGACGACCATCGGGTTACGAAACAATATTGTTTACATATAAGGGTGCATATGACCATGGCAGTTAAACGCACCACTATAAAAACCTGCCTTAGTAGCTCAGTGGTCAAGGGCTCGCCTGGTAATCAGGAGGTCGCGGGTTCGAACCCCAGCCAAGGTAGGATTTTATCCTCTCAATTAATTGAGAATTTGACCACAATAATAGTATAAGCTTACTGCTGGGGTAAAGGGACTCGTTAGTCTCATTCGAGCAGTATAAATAAGCAGTATTATTATTATTATTATTATTTTGAGATGTATACCGGGGTCAAAAGTGGAGTTCACTAACGTTCACAATAATAGTACAAGCTTACTGCTGGGGTAAAGGGACTCGTTAGTCTCATTCGAGCAGTATAAATAAGCAGTATTATTATTATAAAATAATATATTATATAAAAAAAAAGTTCACATATAAAAAATTATATTAATTTAATGTCGATATGTGATCAATAAAATTATTCTAAACATAAGCACATGGAAGTTAACATTTAATTACGCAAAAATGTTTGCGTAAATTCGGTCCTCTTAGTCTGGTGGGTATCACACTCGCATTTCACGCGAGGGACCCAAGTTCTCAATTGCCGCCGCGGTCGGAAAATTGTAGTCTTAGGGCCATATTCTAAAACTCCACTTGAGTGCGGGTTGGAGTGGTCACTATCAGTTGAGTGTCTGATTTGTATTTTAAAAAATCTTCTGACCAAAAAAAANACCCAACAAACTTGGTGTTCAATTCTATTTAGATGTGGAAATATGTAGAACATGGGGAGTAGTAACGGGTTGTTAAGCTGTGTAGAACGTGTTGGGAGTAGTATTGGGTTAGGTTCCAAAAAAATGCGTGTTGAAGTCTGCTGCGACCCAGCCTAACCTTGCGCAGACTTTAACAAGCATTTTATTTTTTCCTGCCCAACAAACCTGGTGTTCTTAAATTATAGATAAAAACCTATTCGCAGACCTACCGAATGTACATACAAAATTTCATTGAAATCGGTTAAGCCGTTTTGGAGGAATATGGTGACAAACACTGTGACACGAGAATTTTATATATTAGAAGATAAAAACAGAAATTTTCCATGTGCGAGTGGCCACTTCGCTAATTTGTAGTGGGAGTGACAACTCACACTTGAGTGGAGTTTTAGAATATGGCCTTAATTAATATTAGTGATTTGCACTCAGAGCGTCGTATGAGAATGATTGAGCAGATTCTAATGTGAATATCGGCATTAGCTGGCGGCATTAGCAGAGTAAAATGCTTTGATTTAGTAAGATGTTTGTTAGCAGAGTAAAATGCTTTGATTTAGTAGATGGTTGAAGAGATTATTAGTACATGAGGCTCTTAGTAATGCTGTGATAGCCTCAAATATTGTGGCTAGTGGTGGCATTAGCAGAGTAAAATGTTTTGATTTAGTAAGATGGTTGAAGAGATTATTAGCAAATGAGGCTCTTAGTAATGCTGTGATGGCCACCAAAGTAGTGAAGAGGCCATTGAGCCTTATCACAAATATTTTGACAAAAGAAATATCAACAAATTTGTTAAGCAAAACATTCAACTGGTGTATGGTAAACTGTCAAAAACGAGAAAAGAAGGCTAAAAAATGTTGTCATTTGTTTTTATTTCTAAAATTCCCCTCCTCCAACGGCATCCATAAAAGAAAATTGCCTCCTTTTTTTTCCTCCGACCTTCTTATCCACCCTTTCTTCTCGGCGTGTGTGTGGAATGCTACCACCTGTGACTCCCTGAACTCCTTTTTGACGTAAATTGTTTTACATCCACCTTCCTTAATGTAACTTCCTATCAAAAAAGTCCTAATTGACTTCTAAAGTTACACCGAACCATCAGTGCGTCAGTCTGATATTATATTCAAATAATGTTTGGAGACTCACCAGAAACATAGTCATGTCACGTTGCAAAACATCATCAGTTATTCAAAAAACGATCTTTTTGTCAAACAAAGATTGAAGATCTGATACAGGGGTTCCAAACATGTCTTCACTCATCGCTCACTCGTCACTATGTATGCTACTGAATAAAGAAAACGAGGAAGTATCAAAATCTCAATCATAGGGTCTGACTAAGCGGGGGATTTTTTTTCTCATCTTTGCTTTCTCCCACATATTTTTGTTTGACGCTTATATACATTCACCAAAGAGGCATGACCCTAGAAAAGTCTCGTTAGACATTTCTTGTTTGTTTACTATTCCTTACGTTTGTACTATTTTCCCCAACCACGGAGATGATAGAAAAATTGTATACGACCATGTCCCGATTGCAGGATCACTAATCTTTTGCCCAAAATGGGCTGTTATACATTATAAATTTCCCTCCAAATGTGGAGAAAAATGTTCCTCCCCAGAGTCGGTCGGGTCCCAAAATCTTTGGCCTAGGTTATTTGATTTAAATTGATAAAAGAAAATGGCGGAAAAGATTCACAGAGCGTGATTTCAGATTTGACATATTTTCACTGTTCGAGAATTATAAGAATGTTCTTGGCTTCTAATGTTCAAATCAATTTATATTGTCTTTACATAAAGAACCTTTTGATCAAAAGCCATGAACATTTTAGTCCGCTTTATCACTGACGCTCCGGCACTGATTTAGAAATGTATACAATAATATTGATATAAGAAAATGGCCGACGTTCCATCCTTGACGAAAGTCTCTTTAATGATAAGCCATGCATCGATTCTGATTTTCAAATTCATAAGCAAGCAGAGGACACGAGATCAATCATATACTCGCAAGCAATCAGAGAACATGAGGTCAATCATAAGCAATCAGAGATCACAAGGTGATCACAATCAGAGATCACAATCATAAGCAAGCAGAAAACATGGGGTCAATCATAAGATCAATCATAAGCAAGCAGAGGACACGAGATCAATCATATACTCGTAAGCAATCAGAGAACATGAGGTCAATCATAAGCAATCAGAGATCACAAGGTGATCACAATCAGAGATCACAATCATAAGCAAGCAGAAAACATGGGGTCAATCATAAGCAAGCAGAGGACACGAGGCCAATCATAAGAAAGCAGAGAAAACGTGGTCAATCATAAGCAAGGAGAGGACACGAGATCAATCATAAGAAAGCAGAGGACACGAGTTCAAACATAAGCAAGAAGAGAACACGGGGTCAATCATAAGCAAGCAGAGGACACGAGATCAATCATATAAGCAATCAGAGAACATGAGGTCAATCATAAGTAATCAGAGACCACGAAGTCAATCATAAGCAAGCAGAGAACATGGGGTCAATCATAAGCAAGCAGAGGACACGAGGTCAGTCATAAGAAAGCAGAGAAAACGTGGTCAATCATAAGCAAGGATGGGACACGAGTTCAATTATAAGCAAGCAGAGGACACGAGGTCAATCATAAGAAAGCGGAGGACATCAGGTCAACCATAAGCAAGCAGAGGACACGAGGTCAATCATAAGCAAGCAGAGAACATGAGGTCAATCATAAGCAAGGAGAGGACACGAGGTCTATCATAATCAGGTCAACCATAAGCAAGCAGAGGACACGAGGTCAATCATAAGCAAGCAGAGAACATGAGGTCAATCATAAGCAAGGAGAGGACACGATGTCTATCATAAGCAAGCAGGGAACATGAGGTCAATCATAAGCAAGGAGGGGACATGAGGTCAATCATAAGCAAGAAGAGGACACGAGGTCAATCATAAGCAAGGATAGGACATGAGGTCAATCATAAGCAACCAGAGAACATGAGGTCAATCATAAGCAAGGAGAGGACATGAGGTCAATCATAAGCAAGCAGAGAACATGAGGTCAATCATAAGCAAGGAGAGGACATGAGGTCAGTCATAAGAAAGCAGAGAAAACGTGGTCAATCATAAGCAAGGATGGGACACGAGTTCAATTATAAGCAAGCAGAGGACACGAGGTCAATCATAAGAAAGCGGAGGACATCAGGTCAACCATAAGCAAGGAGAGGTCATGAGGTCAATCATAAGCAAGCAGAGAACATGAGGTTAATCATAAGCAAGCAGAGAACATGAGGTCAATCATAAGCAAGGAGAGGACATGAGGTCGATCGGATATTATTGAAAAGGAAAATGGTGTGGGGCCGAGCCGTCAGTAATGAGATTAAAAATCTGGTTTCAGTCATCACCTTTTTTTAAAGCTGTAGGAGAGAGGTGGAATATTTTTTTCAGTTTATTATTAGGTACACTGTATACTTCCTCCGATATCAAAAGTTCGTTTGGTAGCAATGAATGCACACTGGGCAATGCTGGCTGAAAGAACGGCAATGAGATGTTCCATTTAGTGGTGGTGATCATAAATATAGCCAACAAATGGTGGTAGTGTTGTGGGGTAAGACGTTCTGACTTATAAACAGTTTGGCGTCAGTTCAAAACGTTGGAGTTGCATCCTCATGAATTTGGGTTTTTACTATCATCCTAGTACCCAAAAATATAATCAGAGCACCCAAAAATTGAAGGACATGGAATAGGCCGGGATTATAAACGTCTACGCAGGCGTTCTTAGAGTAACATATTTTGATAGCCAACCCTTCCACCACCATTACTTTCCGTGATGGACACGGATAGATTCCCCCGACTCAACACAGGGACAATTAAAACGACTTTAATAGTACCCAACGAGTCGAGGTAACCAAAATTAAATAATTAAATTAATACACATGATTTTTGTTGGTAATTATATTAATAATAATATAAAAAAAAATGGCGGTCCCATTGACC
>CM022882.1:6135074-6154109 GCA_012654025.1 Pachypsylla venusta | reverse complement strand
AGTTGGAATTTTTTCTCTCCTTAAGCCCGCGTAAATGCTTTGCAACAGAAACACATCATCCCTGATATAATATAAAAATGTTAATGTAGAACCTCTTTGTATTAAGTCCTGACGGTCTTTTTCACAAACTTTTGTGGGTATCACAGCATTACTATAAGATCCTCATGTACAAATAATTTCTCCAATTTACACAAGCACAAAGTCGAAAATGTTCTGTCGTGGATTGAGCCCCGGTCCACCAAGAGCAATACCAGTGCGATACCCACTATCCTTGATCTATTTTGAGTAAATTTTAATTTAACCAGTTCAACGTTTAGGTAATGTCGAAATTTTCGGACAATCTTTACGAACTTTTCGGTTATATTGTGTACTGACGAAATTATCCGAAAAAACGTCTATCTTCTGCTCCCACCTTCCACAATGTGTGCACTCGGTTGTGTTGCACAAGCTCAACCAGATTACCGAATGGAATAATTGATTTATTTCGTCAGATTATGACCGAAAAACTGGTAAAAATTTTCCACTTTTTCACTGGCAGACTTTTTTTCCTATTTTAGGGGCCAGCTCCCATGGCTCAGTGGTCACTGCACTAGTCTTACACTCGGGATACCCAGGTTCGAATCCTGGCGGTGCAAAAATTTGTCACTGTGGTTTGGATGATTACGGGGCCCACTCAGCCTCGTGAGGGCAATGAGTAGCTATGGAGATAAATGCGCATAGCGACCCGTTGCCAGCATTGTAGGTAAATTTGAAAAATTAAACGTAATTGGATAATGATTGATATTGGGAAAATCCTACAATGCTGCAGTGAGCATCAAAGTTGTGACATAGTAACACAAAGAAATAGCATTTACTTATTTATTTATATTTCAGGGAAATTATGCTATATGTAAGAACGACAGAGTTCTGACAATTTTCCATTCCATTAATTAGCTTGATACTCCCAAAAAGTTGTGTTTTACTTTTACCTCAACATCAGAAAGGGTGGGTCACTCGGGCCCGGGTGACGCCCATCCAAATTATTATATCAATTAGTTAACAAGAACCTTCTTCACTTTTAATAACAGCAGGCAAATGCCGTTTAAATTATTAATCAGACACTTTTGAAAATTAGGCTTTTAAATTATCTACAAAATTGTTTTTTCTTTACTTACTAAATATGCCACACTGGATTATATCAGTAGATATAGGTCGGGAACAGGTTAATGTTCCCGTCCCAAGCGTCAAGCTCTGATGATGTGCTCAGGAGAGTACGGAACTAGTCAGCTCTAATAAAATCTTAATCATTTTATAAGTCAGCGTCTATGGCACGTTGAATACACCATTTCCCGATAAATCACTGAAGTTAAGCAACGTCCAGCGAGGTTGTACCATGTGGGTGTACACGTGGGTTCGCGCCCTCGTGATGCTGGCTTTTTTCCGGCCCAACCCAGGCTGGGTGAGGTCAATGTGGGTAGCTGGTTTGCAAGTTTCCAGCGAATGGAGGGTAAAATCCCCGTCTTGCATGACCAATAGAAGTTAAAGAGACGTTAAGCCAAATTAAAAAAATAATAATAATAATTTTATAGTCAAGTGAAGATATAATATTTTCTTTACCTTATTACACGAAAATGTAAAAATGTAAATGTATATTGCCTTGTGTTATTATGTCACAATATTTGTGGGCATCATAGCATTTCAAGTTTTTTTCAAAATTCACTCCAATATCACTAAGCCTAAGCTACATTTTAACAATTTCCTACCACTTGGCGCTATAACCATAGCTACTCATTTGTCTTCAGGAAGCTGAGTTACACCCAAACACAACCAGACCAAGTAGAAAATTCGAAAAAACCTTTTTCAAATTTTCGACCCGTCCGGGAATCGAACCCATAACATCCGTTGTGCAAGTCGAGTGTGGTGCGCACTCTGCCACGGAGACGTCTATCTCATCAATAAATATTAAAATTTGATTTTTTTAAATTCAAATGGAATATCCTTAAATTTTAATTAAAATGGTTTGTATTTAAATTGATATCGGTTTTGTGGAAATAATTAGTAGCAAGTTGAACCAGCTTACGCCTTCGGTTTTTCAAACTTTTTTTTTAATTTGGCTTAAAGTCTCTATAACATCTGTTGGTCATTCGAGACGGGGGCTTTACCCTCCATTCGCTGGAATCTTGCAAACCAGATGTCAACATTGATCTCACCTTAGCCCGTGTTGGACCAGAAAAATAGCCAGCATTACGAGGGCACGAACCCACGTATACACCCACATGGAACAACCCCGCTGGACGTTGTTAACTTCCTGTTATTAGACGCTGGCTTAATTTTCTAAACTTTAAAAAATGCATTTATAAATGATATTAGTCTGATAAAAGCGACTATGTCGTCCGAAAAATATATCGGATTTTTCATATATTAAATTAAACCTTAATATTTGTACTACATTGTTATGTGCAATGTACATTCATCTACCTAATATGTACATTATGTATACACATAATATATGTTATGTTTACAATAGGTTACTGATATGTTAAACATATAAATATATCGGATTTTTCATATATTAAATTAAACCTTATTATTTGCACTACATTCTTATGTACATTCACCTAATACCTAATATGTACATTATGTATACACATAATATATGTTATGTTTACAATAGGTTATTGATATGTTAAACATATACATAGGTACATTACGTATTTTCGTATTTAGTTTACTCTTCATAAACGTACGTCCTTTCATAAAATATACAGGGTGTAATCATAGAAGAAACAATATTTTCTCTTATTTATGTCAGTGTTTCTCAACCGGTGTTCAGCGAGATTTCGAGACAAAAAAAATAGGTGAGGGAAAAAATTTGGAGAGTCGGTCTGGTTTCAAAATTTAGACAAGAAGACATTTACTGGCATCAGAAACCATTTTAATTATTATTCCAATTTTCCCTAGGGTTTACTTTGTTAGGTAGGTAAAAGATAGGCAGGGATTTCAAAGGGATGGGTGGAAGAGAATTCCTCATAACTTTTTAAACTGGAATCCGAACCGATATCTTTCGATATTGCCGATATCGATATTTCCTTTGCGATAATACCGGAAAAAATATCGATATCGGATATTACATAAAGACCAATATCGCAATAACCCTAAGAGCATTTACTACATGCGATGCTTCATTTTTATGCATACACTGAGCTACGTATCGAATTTCAAGACTCGATCAACTACCATTCTCTTTTTAAGATTCAAAAAATCGCTAAAAAGCGGACTAAAAAATATAGTTCGCTTTGAGATCCAAGTTGGACCAATATTAGGGTCGTCAATAAGCTAATTCTGCGAATAACGTTGTGAATGTTCATACAAAGTTCCATCAAAATCTTAAAGCGTTTAAGAGTTATCGAAGCAGAACCAGACAAACAGAGGCTAAAAGGAAAATAGTGGAGTTAATACTACAGCACACTTCGTGACCCCCCCCCCCCCNGATATGTCCTGTGCAGATATTATATATGCTTCTGTTTCTCCTTTCATCATGCCTAGTTTCAGTAGATGGGGGGGGGGGTCATCAGTAAGAAGTTGTTCCACCCAGTATGCATGCAACATAATACCGCCAGCCAACTCACGAGAGAAATATTCATTTTCCTAATGCATTTTTTTAAACAAAAAATTCCAAAAGCTTTGCACAGAGCAAAAGAAAAGTGATTTATTATGAACGAAGAGCGAAAGGGTGGCATTGCCCGACACCGGAGAGTGAAGGGTGAATAGTTGATGTTCCTCCCATTTAGGAGAGCTGCTATTCACACACAAGGGGCTTGCATTGCCCGACACGGGAGAGTGAAGGGTGAATAATTGATGTTCCTCCCATTTAGGAGAGCTGCTACTCACACACAAGGGGCTTGCATTGCCCGACACCGGAGAGTGAAGAGTGAATAGCTGATGTTCCTCCCATTTAGGAGAGCTGCTACTCACACACAAGGGGCTTGCATTGCCCGACACCGGAGAGTGAAGGGTGAATAGTTGATGTTCCTCCCATTTAGGAGAGCTGCTATTCACACAAAAGGGGCTTGCATTGCCCGACACGGGAGAGTGAAGGGTGAATAATTGATGTTCCTCCCATTTAAGAGAGCTGCTATTCACACACAAGGGGCTTGCATTGCCCGACACCGGAGAGTGAAGGGTGAATAGTTGATGTTCCTCCCATTTAGGAGAGCTGCTACTCACACACAAGGGGCTTGCATTGCCCGACACCGGAGAGTGAAGGGTGAATAGTTGATGTTCCTCCCATTTAAGAGAGCTGCTACTCACACACAAGGGGCTTGCATTGCCTGACACCGGAGAGTGAAAGGGTGAATAGTTGATGTTCCTCCCATTTAAGAGAGCTGCTACTCACACACAAGGGGCTTGCATTGCCCGACACCGGAGAGTGAAGAGTGAATAGCTGATGTTCCTGCCATTTAGGAGAGCTGCTATTCACACAAAAGGGGCTTGCATTTCCCGACAACGGAGAGTGAAAGAGTGAATAGCTGCTGTACCTCCCATTTAGGAGAGCTGTTATTCACACAAAAGGGGAGGCGAAAGGTGAGCTGATGTGCCGCCCATTTAGGAGAGCTGTTATTCACACAAAAGGGGAAAGCCAAAGGTGAGCTGATGTTCCGCCCATTTAGGAGAGTTGTTATTCACACAAAAGGGGAAAGCCAAAGGTGAGCTGATGTTCCGCCCATTTAGGAGAGTTGTTATTGACACAAAAGGGGAGGCGAAAGGTGAGCTGATGTTCCGCCCATTTAGGAGAGCTGTTATTCACACAAAAGGGGAAAGCCAAAGATGAGCTGAAGTTTCGCCCATTTAGGAGAGTTGTTATTCACACAAAAGGGGAGGCGAAAGGTGAGCTGATGTTATGCCCATTTAGGAGAGCTGTTATTCACACAAAAGGGGAAAGCCAAAGGTGAGCTGATGTTCCGCCCATTTAGGAGAGCTGTTATTCACACAAAAGGGGAAAGCCAAAGGTGAGCTGATGTTCCGCCCATTTAGGAGAGTTGTTATTCACACAAAAGGGGAAAGCCAAAGGTGAGCTGATGTTCCACCCATTTAGGAGAGTTGTTATTCACACAAAAGGGGAAAGCCAAAGGTGAGCTGATGTTCCACCCATTTAGGAGAGTTGTTATTCACACAAAAGGGGAAAGCCAAAGGTGAGCTGATGTTCCACCCATTTAGGAGAGTTGTTATTCACACAAAAGGGGCTTGTCGTGAACGTACGAAAAATAATGGAAAAAAAAAATGTTTGACCCCAAAGCGAAAGTTAAAAATTAAAATAAAAGCCAAGTCACCAAAACATCCCTGTGCCTCATTTGTGGTTGACACCAATATTAGGGGTTAAAATTTAGTTGAATATTTGGGTTTGAGAAGTAGCTAAAGGGTTGAGGTGCAAGTTTCTGATAATTAGTATTCAGCGTGTACAACTAATAAACCCCCTCCACCCCACATCCACCTTCCATGATCTATCTCCAACGACACTCCACTACTGCATCTAAATCTTTCTCTTCTCAAGAGCACGTTCTTTGCACACACCCAAAAATCAGCATACTTCCTCTATCAAATTTTTTTGGGAACCTTCAAAATTTTCAGCTGCAATAATCATTGCATGAGTCCGTGTTTGGGGTTCAATTCAGGTAGTTCTGTAAACTATAGGTCCTATTCACCTAAAATGGCCACCATTCTGGGGGTTCAAGAGCTAATTAGTCGAACTACAGGGTGCTTCAAAAAGAAACTCTACATCTTCAGAATATTTTCAAATTTCGAAACACGCTGTCTTTACTCCAATCAGGAAATCTTTTTCCCGGCGTGATCAGATTTTGGGCACTTTCAGGCGTGGGCATCAATTTTGAAATCTTAAATAAAACTGCCCCCTTTGTAAAGATAACTTCGATTCTGGTAGCAATCATTATGAGCGGCAATAAAAGGAAACTCGCAGATCCAGCTGAGAATAATACCAAAAAAGTGCAAATAAAAAGTTCTCCGATGTTTAGATCATTTATTGGTGTTTCTGCATTTTACATCAAATGGAGAAGAATACTTTCAAAATGACGTCACACATTTGGAGGTTTAGAAAGCCGCAGTCCATGTAATTTCTTGACAGAGTGTAAATACCTCTGCATGGAAGGAGCCTTTGCGCGGATCACATTCTTGCCAGACCAAAGGGTTCCCATCGCAACTGAGAAGGCTTTCCAAATGGCTGGTCCGGACGACTGTTCCTTTCTGGATGGTCAAGAAACGTTTTTACAATTATTTGAACTAGACAAGTATAATTAATTGAATTTTAATTGAAATCATTGCTTTATTTTCATAAATAATTTATAACATTGTATAAAAATCCCCTAAGCTATTTCTCACCTTTTTTGGAGATTTTGCTTCTCCCTCCTATTTTTATCTATAATGCTAATTATTAATAGGTAATATAAAATATGAAAGAAATACATAAAATGCAAATAATATAAATGGAATATAAAACCAATAAAAATTATTGTAATGGACATAGAGATGATCGTATATTAAAAACTAGCTGAGTACCCGAACTTCGTTTCGAGAAGATGAGAGAAATATGATAATAAATCTGATTCCCACATTAATAATCATATCACCGAGGTACAACCGTTTAAATGCGATCAGAGTATGCACCTAGAGTTTAGGCTGGGTCTGCGACCCAGCCTAACCTTGCGCAGACTTCAACACGCATTTTATTTTTTTTGGAACCTAACCCAATACTACTCCCAACACGTTCTACNTTATATATGCTTCTGTTTCTCCTTTCATCATGCCTAGTTTCAGTAGATATGTCCTGTGCAGATATTATATATGCTTCTGTTTCTCCTTTCATCATGCCTAGTTTCAGTAGATATGTCCTGTGCAGATATTATATATGCTTCTGTTTCTCCTTTCATCATGCCTAGTTTCAGTAGATATGTCCTGTGCAGATATTATATATGCTTCTGTTTCTCCTTTCATCATGCCTAGTTTCAGTAGATATGTCCTGTGCAGATATTATATATGCTTCTGTTTCTCCTTTCATCATGCCTAGTTTCAGTAGATATGTCCTGTGCAGATATTATATATGCTTCTGTTTCTCCTTTCATCATGCCTAGTTTCAGTAGATATGTCCTGTGCAGATATTATATATGCTTCTGTTTCTCCTTTCATCATGCCTAGTTTCAGTAGATATGTCCTGTGCAGATATTATATATGCTTCTGTTTCTCCTTTCATCATGCCTAGTTTCAGTAGATATGTCCTGTGCAGATATTATATATGCTTCTGTTTCTCCTTTCATCATGCCTAGTTTCAGTAGATATGTCCTGTGCAGATATTATATATGCTTCTGTTTCTCCTTTCATCATGCCTAGTTTCAGTAGATATGTCCTGTGCAGATATTATATATGCTTCTGTTTCTCCTTTCATCATGCCTAGTTTCAGTAGATATGTCCTGTGCAGATATTATATATGCTTCTGTTTCTCCTTTCATCATGCCTAGTTTCAGTAGATATGTCCTGTGCAGATATTATATATGCTTCTGTTTCTCCTTTCATCATGCCTAGTTTCAGTAGATATGTCCTGTGCAGATATTATATATGCTTCTGTTTCTCCTTTCATCATGCCTAGCTTCAGTAGATATGTCCTGTGCAGATATTATATATGCTTCTGTTTCTCCTTTCATCATGCCTAGTTTCAGAAGATATTCTGTTCATCCTGTTCCTGCACCTTGATCTATTAAAACTTTTACACCACTGTTGATATGTTCAGTTGAGGGAGTGATGCATTATGAGTATAAAAAATATTTGAAAAGAATTGCTGACAATACTGAGCCAGAAATAGAAGAAATCGAATAGTTCTTGGTTGGGTGCAAACCCAAGAACAAATTTCAATTATACGCTCAGTGTCCCTACGTTTATGGGGAAAAATACGTTTCGGAGAAAAAAAATCCGAAGCATATACCTGAAGGATGCGGCAGGTGTTGCATAGCAACTGGCTTCGTCATTTTCATTGGGTTACAACTTGGTGAAAGTAAGTGTTAATGTTCAAGAGTTGTGACAAGCTATAGTCAAACCTAAGAAATAAACATGCCGATAATATATAAATTTACTGTCAGATGATATGATAGTAAGATACTTAAAACAAACAGAAGATCAACCTCAAATATAAAGAGAGTCCTTTCGGGAAGTCAGGTCATTGCATTCTAGGTATTCTATTCTAGTCACTCTAGTCATTCGATTCCAGTCAATTAGATTCATCTACTTTTCAGTAATGGAATCCCTCTCTGAGTACTGCATTCACTCGGACAGGTATTCTCTTTTCCGTCAGTGTTTAATTAAATTAAAACCTTCTTTCATTTGTGTATGATAATGTAAGTACATTTTTATATGTATAATATAGTTAAAGTTTAAGATGTCTGAAGTATTTCTGAGTATTGTTGAGTTTTAATTGTTCTACGTGTTGTGAATAGTTTGGTGAGCTAATGAGATTCGGCCATAGGCTGTAATGTTAGTTGACCAAACTTCCATAAAACACAGGCATGCCTTATATACTTTGAAATTTGTTTTTGGGTTCATACCATTTATAAATTGTATAAAGTGTCATTTTATATAATTTATAAATTTTATATAATTTGCAGAAACAGAACCTATCGACGAAAAACATTTAATAATTCAAATGTATTGTAAGCAATGTGCTGTCCGTGCACAGCACATCGTTCAGGTTTTCTAAAAAACAGTTACAGATAAGCGTTGCTCCACCGTGCTGGGACGCGCCCCTTCGTCGCGTCGGCCTCCTCTATTTCTAATTAAATCAACCCTCATCTTTCAAAAGTTTCTTTCTTTTATTTTCAAAATAGGAACTTGTTCAACTCGTTTTTCTTTTAATTAGGCAATTAAAATGTAATCGGTATCAAATTTGTAACCAAATTTTCGTGGCGTAAATGTACCTTAGTTGAATATACAAGTATCTTTTAATACTTGTAAAATTTATTTACATTCTTAGGTGAGACTTAAGGCTGTGAAATACAGGTTGAATTTTGGAAACAAATACCAAGCTCCGCAACTAAGAGGGCTACGCAAACCGGTAAGTACCACTCATGGCAAACAAACGAGTTTTTTATTCGATTTTTGGATCTACAAACCTTGAAAACTAAAATATCAAATTGGGGGAGGGGGTATTTTTTTTCGTGACGATTCATAATTTTCTCAAATTATTGAAAATAACAAATCAAAAAGGAGTGTGCCATAATAAGCAATGACTATACTGTGCCGTAAATTTGATTTCAGTTTCAAAACAAATTTTGTTCAAAATTATTTAAGAATCCTAAAATTCTCCTTTATCTTTCCCCAATTCAATTTGGGGTCGGCGTTGCTTTCCTTGATATACCCTTTCCTGGCACAGTAACCCTCGCTTGCCTCGCACATAAAAACTGCGTAAAAATCGCATTTTGCTGATGAACTTTCATCATTGGCTTATAGCTGAGATTTTTAAAGACTGGGAGTCTTTCCTAAAACCAAACCATCTGTATTTATTCACGGGTTTGAGACCGTCACCTAATGAAGCTGGCTTGCTCCCTTCGGTTGCTACATTTTAAAAATCGTCAGATATTAAATAAAAAAAAAAATTGAGTGGGCGTCTTTTTTTTTCGTGACGATAGAAAAAGTTGACATATCCAATTAATTAAATTAAAATTATCAGCTAAAAATAAAATTTTAAATTAATAATTTAAGTTGGTGAGTTTCCAACAATACTCAGACTGTCATCATCAGACCAGAGCTATTATAGAACGATGTGAACACTGGCACATCTTGACACGAAGTTTAATTTTTATTTTTAGCTTTTAATTTCTAATCAACATAATTACACACAGAATTTTACTTTTATCATCTCGTAACATTTGCAAAACTCACGAGCCGCATTTCGTGTTCTTTTGACATGAAGTTGAATTTTTATTTTTAGCGTTTAATTTCTAATCAAAATAATTACACTCAAGAGTTGTCAATTTTTATATTTTTATCATCTCCCGATATTTGCAAAACTCACGAGCCGCATCTTCGTGTTCTTTTGAAAGTTGAATCTCTTTTCTTTCTTTTCTTTTTACGTAATAAATTAAGTTAGCAGACGTAACGTCTTTTAATTATAAACATCAAAGCGAGAGCTAAAATTCGTCGGCTTAGCGTGAAAAATACGAGTATTAGCTAAAAGTTACAGGCCATGTATAATCTAATTTGGAAAGAAAAAGAGCCAAACGGGGCTTCCACATCACTTTCCGCAAGAAAAGTCTGATCATGTGACCTAAAACTTTGAATTAATGCGTTTTCTAACGTGTCTCTAGATCAGGGGTTCCCAAACTTTTTGCTACCGCGCCCTCTTTTCTTGAAAGAAAGCCTCCCGTGCCCCCCTCAAATTTACATTATAAATTATGAATGGGTATGGATGTTGCTCAATGCTATCTCATTCAAAACGCTAATGTATTGCTGAATGCTATCTCATTCAAAACTCTAATGTGTTGCTGAATGCTATCTCATTCAAAACGCTAATGTGTTGCTGAATGCTATCTCATTCAAAACGCTGTCCCTTGTGTACAATGGGGACTTAGCATCAGGACACTATAAAGTTCTCTGTTGGGGATTCTCCATGTCTGGAAGTGGACATCAAAATGATGAGTGCCCGACATCCATGAGAAACAGTGGAACACCGTCTAAAGGGGTTCCCAAATTTTTCTGTACCGCGCCCCCTTTTCTTGAAATGAAAGCCTCCCACGCCCCCTTCCCCTTTACATTATAAATTATGAATGGGTATGGGTGTTACTGAATCCTATCTCATTCAAATTGCTGAATGCGATCTCATTCAAAACGTTAATGTGTTGCTGAATGCTATCTCATTCAAAACGCTAATGTGTTGCAGAATGCTATCTCTATCAAATTTTCTAAACATCATGTTCAATAAAATTACCTTTGTAAATTTTTTTAACTAAATGATAATAATTTCAACTGGTCTCGCCCCCCCCCTTGGCTTACTCTCACGCCCCTAGGGGGGGCGCACCCCCCAGTTTGGGAACCTCTGCTCTAAATGAACCATGATACGATGCATCATTGTTATTACATTCCTGTAATAACAATGATGCATCGTAATGGGCTGAAATTTCTAGTTTTCAATGCCAAAACACGTTTTGAGGTTACCACAATCCAAACATCAAGTTATAGCCATTGCTCCGACTGTATGTTTGTCTATAGTTCTATGCAAGCTATCTCATGAAAGTTAAATGCTTTTATGCCCAGGATGAACCACGAATAGGGCTTCCAATCCCGCAAATGCGGGATCCCACTATTTGCGGGATCCGCGCGTTTTTTGCGGGATTTGCAATCTGCGGGATCCGCAAACTCCAATCCCGCACTAAAAAGATTTTTTTTTAAAAACATGATCTTAGGTATTGTGAAGGAGTACAGTATGTACTATGTATTAACTATTCCTCCTACAAGTGTTGAATCGGAAAGAGCAGGGGACAAGTTTGGAAGATGACAGCTTGTCTTCTTGTCTACCATTTGCATCCTGAGAGCATTTTTCCAAGCCCCAGGATTTGGAAATCTCTGAAATGGTACTTGAATAATTGTATTTTATACCTACTGGGTTTTCCTTCTCTTTTTCATTTTTTTTTTTTTTTTTTTTTTTTTTTTTTTTTTTTTCGCGTGACAATTCCAAAGGTTCATTATTGAATACTAGTGTTTTGATCTAAAAAAATTGTATTTATTTGTTCTTTTTTCCTTTGAGATCAGAAAAAAGATCAGGCAAATATGTAAAGGTATATGACTTAGCAGTTAGCGTAGATGGTGCATGTATGAGGATATATACAGGGTGATTCAGGTTGTTTGTATCAAGGGAATAGGAGTTGAAGAACATAAAAAAAGAATCACTTTTTACAGGTGTGACTTTTTTGTTTAGGCCTTAGTTTGGGAGTTATCGCTTAAAACGTGATTTTTTTTGATAAGCTCATAATTCCTTTAAAAATGGTCCGATTTTCAATAATTAAAATGATCTGAAATGCTAATTTTAAGCTGCATTTATTTAGTTCTACACATTGACTTGCTCCGAATCAATGTAACAAAATGGCGACTATTTAAAATTTTAAAATTTTCTCGAAAACCACTCCATGGAATTTTAATTTTTTTATCTCATTTTCGTAAAAATAAAAATCACTACAAACTTTACTTCGAACACTTTTGCGAAATATTGACCCTTATGCCTTTTTTATTGCCGAACGGCTGTTAACCAATGTAAAAAGCATTGAGACTTAATCACTGATGCTAACTTATTGGCCAGCAATAGGTAAAATTTCTATTAAAAAACTTACCTTTTGCTATGATCATACTGATCCAATAGTTATGTAAACATTATAAATTGCACAGACTTATCTGCGCAGACAAGTCTGTCGTGTATGGCAGGATAAATAGATTTCGATATCTGCAATGATCTGAAAATCGTAGACAAAATCTGTGCAGATCCTGCCATACACGACAGACTTGTCTGCGCAGATAAGTCTGTACAGACAAGTCTGCATAGACTTATCGGTGCGTGTATGGCCGGCCTAAAAGGCAAACGTTAAGTAGGCACGGGAGACATTAGAGAATTGCTTTCTTAGAGATAAGGATAGTTGTGTGATGCGCTCACCAGATTGTGAGTCAATATACTAACTGGGCGTTGTGTTTTCAGAGTATGAATAGTCATGATCTCTACTTAAACTAGTGGATCAAGACGTTTCCGTGGCAGAGTGCGCATCACACTCGGATTGCAGCAAGGAGAGTTCCGGGTTCGATTCCTGGACGGGTCGAAAATTTGATAAAAGTTTTTTCAATTTTTCTATTTGGTTGTGATTGGGGGTAGCTCAGCCTCCTGAGGACAATTAAGTAGCTATGGTAATAGCGACAAGTGGTAGCATTATAAAGAAATTGTTGAAGTGTAGCTTAGACATAGTGATATTGGAATGATTGTTGGAAATACCTTGTAATGCTATGATGTCCACTGAAATTGTGACATAATAACACAAAGAAAGTTACATTTACATTTAGTGGATCAAGATGATCAGGTATTCACGTTAGTGTTGTAGTCATTTATAGAAAAAATATCTTAATCAAATTTTAAAAAGTCATTTTCAGAAGAAAAAAAAATATTGGCCCTGGTCCCACCCGGGGGACCCAAATTTTTCAAAATCGAAAAGCCCTTAACATCAGCCATAACATATCAAAATTTTACGTTTCTATAACAAACCGCTAAAAAGATAAAAAACCATTAAAAAAACAATATTGGGCCCGCTGGGGCTAAAACTATACAGCAAATTTCCTTCATACCCGAAACATGTATACCAAATTTCGTCAAAATCGGATGAAAATTGTGGCTTGTATCGCGTAACAAACAAACATACACATATACAAGTGCAATTCGGGTCAAAAGCAGAGTTCACTAACGTACACAAAAATGGAAGCAGTGTGTCTACCAAGAAGTCAACATCAAGTTCCCTGACTTTTGCAGTCTACTTTTCCAGATTTTTCAGTCCGATTTTTCAAGTTTTAACAGTAACCCACCCCGACGTGTTTCACGTTATACGTGAGTCACCAAATGCTTCACAAAGAAGCTGTTATATGGATAGTAATAAATTTATTTTTAATTAAAACCCGAGCAATATTGACAATTTTCAACGTAAATGAGATTTACGGTGCCACTGAGTGAGATCTACAATTCACCCAACAACTTTTAATTTTAGGTTTAAAAATGTAAAACCCAAAGAAGATCGCAGAGTTACCAATTTGAATTGTTGAAATGTGAAATTAAAGGAGAGATATGATAATTTGAATTTTAACATTTAAATATTCATTGAGTCAGAAGAATTACATCGAGGGGGGGGGGAGGAATGGGGGGCGTGCACACGGGGCAGGGCGCCATTCCAGGAGGGGGATAAAAAATCTAGAAAGTTTTTCTCGCAAAAAGCTTATATTATTATTCCACCATTTAAACTTGTAAAGACTGCTTTTTCTTTACCCAAATTAACCTTTCATTCTCTATGAAAGTTCACGTTCGACTCCGAACCCTTTCCATAATTTCAATGATACCTTAATCCCTTCATTATTCGGGGTGACTCATTTTGGATAGAATATTTTAGTTGAAGTATTTGCAGGGTTTTAGATGTATGAGATATAAGACTAATGGTTCTGTAATCTGAGCAGTTTTTCGCGTTGTTAATTTTTGGTATGGTGATGAAGGTAGAGTGGAGAAAATCGGTAGGAATGTGACCTGTCTTGTATATTGAGTTCATAAGATCTGTGATTAGCACAATCCCGTCTTCATCTATCATTTTTATAAATTCAGCTGGAATGTTGTCTGAGCCACAGGATTTGCCATTATTTAAAGTTTTAATTACATTTTTTATGTCCTCAGTAGTGAAATGGGGTGGATCAGTTTCGTTCACATCAATGGTTGGAGGATCCGGTCTAATATCATTGTATAAATTTTCGCAATACTCCTTCCATCTCCTTATCATTTCCGTAGAGTCAAAGATTTCTCTTCCATTAACATCAGTCACACAGTATGAAATTTTCTTAGTTTTATTAGTGAGTTCTTTCACTTTATTGTGAAATTTAGCGCTATCAATTGCTTGTAATCTTTCAGCTTCCTCACATTCCTTATTCAAAAATTCTTCCCTTTTTTGGCGACATAGTCTTTGGATCTCTCGTTTTAGANTCTCAATATCGTCAGAGAGAGAAAAATGAAATTTGGCGGACATATCATGCGAGGCTCCAGTGGCACTCTGCTGTTGGACATATTGGAGGGAGAAATAGAGGGTCGAAGAGCTAGAGGCAGACCAAGAAGATCGTGGCTGGACGACATCAAGGAGTGGCTACAGATCTCGACCTATGAAATGTGTAAAGACCTGGCACAGGATAGAGCGATCTTTAGGTCAACAGTTTATGATGCACTATCAAACTTGGCAACCATCGATAACGATGAAGCTACCCAATGATGATGATTTGCAGGGGAAGTAGCAATCCTTTGGATAATAACGCGATTGAATTTCATATATAAGACGGAATTCAATGTATTAGTTCCGGTGTTCAGGATTGACACCTTATTAGTGGCAACTGAAGTAGGTACTTTTTGTTTTATTCAGCATTTTTGCAAGGTCTGTCAGTTCATTAATTGGGAACGTTAGTGAACTCCACTTTTGACCTCGGTATACTCCCGAAATGCACTTGTATGTGTGTAATGAGCACACGTGGATGTCTAGGTAATACATTAACCAACCTTACAAATAAAAGGACATTGGGAGAAACAAAGTTAATACAATAAACCAGAAGGTTAACCTTAGGGGGGGGGGTCGTTCTTTGGAAGCGACTACAAGTTCATGATTCTACGAGCGACTTCAAGCGACAAATCCAACTCCAGAAACATTTATTTGAGTTTTGTAGCGTATAGTTAGTCGCCTCAAGTCTCTCTTGAAAGGTATAGTAGCATGAGCCTTTAGTCGCTTCCAAAGTACGACCTGGTTTGGCTCACACTCACCAATGTCTACGAATAGCATGTAACGTTTACAGTGGACGAGTTTTAATTAAACCTGTATTCATTTGGATTAATTACCCTTAGTAGATAGTAATTCAGCCAACGATCATACCACGTTGAATACACCAGTTCACGTCAGATCACTGAAGTTAAGCAACGTCGGGCGTGGTCAGTGCTTGGATGGGTGACCGCTTGGGAACACCACGTATCGTTGGCTCTTTTTTCCGGCCCAACCCAGGCTGGGTGAGGTCAATGTGGGTAGCTGGTTTGCAAGTTTCCAGCGAATGGAGGGTAAAACCCATATCTTGAATGACCAATAGATGTTAAAGAGACGTTAAGCCAAATTAAAAAAAAAGAAGATAGTAATAGCTCGCAGTAGCGTAAACTTACAGTCGCTTACAAAAGGCGACCGCCCTTAAGGATACATCAAGATCACCATGAAATGTCTCCCTGGAAACGAGATATCTGACTGTTCTACTTACAATGACTCACACTGTAGTGTACATACCCACAATGTAACAAGTATGTAAATTTTTGTAATGCTTTTCTTTAATACTACACACAAAAGGAAATTACTTCAATTATTCTAATTTTTCTTTGAGCATTTGAGTTCCCTCGATCTTTTTTAATTCGATTTTTGGACTCTAAAAATCATCATTAAAGACCTCATTCTCATCCACAATGTCATCCTAGTCCGCAACAACAAAAATACGATTAACAGCATTCACAGGTCCTCATCAGCTCAAAAAACATATAAACCGGAGGTTCCCAACTTTTTTTTTCTCAAAGACCCCTTTCAAAATTTTGCTGGTTCCGGTGGACCCCCCGCAGTTACATTTCTACCATATTCTCAGAAATTGACAAAAAATGTAAAAATTAGATCCCGATTAGACCACGAATCAACAGTTTTCAAAAATAATTAATTAATTGATTGTGCTGTGAGTGGATGTCCATAAAGTTGGTCAATCAAAAAAGTAATTATTTTCATCTAACTTTACTTTTTTGACATCTACTCACAACACAATCTGCTCCTTTTTTTGTTAAAAGGTTTGTAACGACTTTTTTCCTTACCGAAACCAGATAAATTTTCGTGGACCCCCGCTTACTAACTGTGAACCCGATTTTTTGGTCACGCCAACTTAGACCCCTGTCGTGGACTCCTGTGGACCCCTAGGGGTCCACTTGGACTACTATGGATATCATTGATCTAAATCATCATAAAAAACAGAACTTTATGATCAGTGGCGCACCCAAGTGGGGGTCCGGTCAGAATAAAAAGAAATCAAGTTTTTATATATAGAGTGTTCGAACGCAGTACTACCTTTCGCGCGGTTGGCGGGTATATACGTCAAAATAGCTTCCTAACCGTTTCATCTCTGTAGAACAAATTACTTAAAACAATTTTTAGTGGAATTCATATGGAGATATCCCCCCCCCCCTCGCTCATGTTTGACTGGACCAGTCTGGCAATATTAGGGATAAATATGACTGTACCAAAAATGGACACACTTGCCATACATACATGTACATACCCCCAAAATCCCGTAGATTCGCCCCCCCCGCATTTTTGACGCAAATTACTGGCGATTTTAAGTATAACAATGACAGTACTAAAGAAAGACACTTTTGTAATGCACAAACATACCCTAAAAATTCCAGAGATTTCAACAAAATTCCTCAACATTTTACCTCGAAAATTACCTAGATAAAATGGATAGCCTTTAAAATATAATTTAGATAAAGGTTGATATGACCCCCCCATTCATTCGTGGGGTGGGGCGGGGAATGTCTGTGAATATGAATCATAATCACACAGTATAAAATAGTATGCTCTAATATTCTGCTGACAGCAGCAACAGACAGCAAAAATAACAAGCTCAGAAACAACGTCAAAAACAACAAGCCCAGCAACAAACCACAAAAACAACAATCTCAGCAGCAACAAACAACAAGCTCAACAAAAACCAAAACAACAATCTCATCATAAACAACAAGTTCAGCAACAAACAACCAAAACAACAAGCTCAGCACCAAACAACAAAACAACAAGCTCAGCGACAACAAGAAAAAAAACAATCTCAACAACAAACAACAAAAACAACAATCTCAGCAACAAACAACAATCTCTGCAACAAAAACAACAATCTCAGCAGCAACAAACAACAAAAACAATAATCTCAGCAACAAACAATAAAAACAAGAATCTCAGCAGCAACAGCAACAAAAACAACAATCACAGCAACAAACAACAAAAACAACAATCTCAGCAGCAACAAACAACAAGAACAATAATCTCAGCAACAAACAACAAAAACAGCAATCTCAGCAACAACAACAAAAACAACAAGCTCAGCAACAACGACAAAAAAAATTGTTTGTTCGTTTCCTATGAGAGATGGAAAATTCAATTTTCTTAATTTGAAAAGTTTATTAGGATAAAATAAAATTTCAATTAAAATGAAATTGCTCCCCCCTCCCCCTCTCCGAGTGTGTATCGTGTTGTTTGGTATATGCTGTATTGTATATTGTTTTCACTGTACACTTGCATACAGGGTAAAGAAACTAAAAGAATTTCAGTATTTTAGTATTACAAGACAGAGCCAGCGTCTATGGCACGTTGAATACACCAGTTCCCGATAGATCACTGAAGTTAAGGAACGTCTAGCGAGGTTGTAACATATGGGTGTCCACGTGGGTTCGCACCCTCGTGATGCTGGCTATTTTTCCGGCCCAACCCAGGCTCGGTGAGGTCAATGTGAGTAGCTGGTTTGCAAGTTTCCAGCGAATGGAGGGTGAAACCCCCGTCTTGAATGACAAATAGATGTTAAAGAGGCGTCAAGTCTAACTAAAAAAAAAAAAAGTATTACAAGTTTTTTCACTGAAATACCTAATCTTACTTAGAAAATAAAGATCTGAGGAAGTAACAAATGGGACGCATTGTGCAAAGTAAAATCAATTGACTTTCGTATAGTATACTTGATTACATAAAAGGGTGACGTCCGAGATGCGCACTGAGCACGACAATAAAAATTTTCAATAACTTTTCGAAAGATAAAACATGATTTTGTCACCTACACTCAACTGGTTCTCCACATTTTAAACAACAAAACAATCTTTGAAATAATGAAAATGGTTTTCGCCACTTCCACTAAAATACTTCTCCAAACTTCTAAAAAAAATCTTTCAACTAATGAATATGGTTTTTGCCACCACTAAAATGCTCCACTCTTCAAAACAACTACTTTCTTTTACGATAAACAAGATTTTGTCATCTCCACTAAAATACTCCACTCTTCAAACAACCACCTTCTTTTACGATAAACAAGATTTTGTCATCTCCACTAAAATGCTCCACTCTTCAAAACAACCTCTTTCTTTTACGATAAACAAGATTTCGTCATCTCCACTAAAATGCTCCACTCTTCAAAACAACCACTTTCTTTTACGATAAACAAGATTTCGTCATCTCCACTAAAATGCTC
>CM022882.1:6113586-6133877 GCA_012654025.1 Pachypsylla venusta | reverse complement strand
AGGCAGAAGGAGAAGAAATGAGGAGAGTGGGAAAAGTATAGGGATGAAATGGAAATAAGAGATAGAGATATTAAGACAGGCAGAAGGAGAAGAAATGAGGAGAGTGAGAAAAGTATAGGGATGAAATGGAAATAAGAGATAGAGATATTAAGAATGACGGAAGGAGAAGAAATGAGGAAAGTATAGGGATGAACTGAAATAAGAGATAGAGATATTGAGAAAGACGGAAGGAGAAGAAATGAGGAGAGTGAGAAAAGTATAGGGATAAAATGGAAATAAGAGATAGAGATATTGAGAAAGACGGAAGGAGAAGAAAAGAGGAGAGTGAGGAAAGTATAGGGATGAAATGGAAATAAGAGATAGAGATATTAAGAAAGGCAGAAGGAGAAGAAATGAGGAGAATGAGGAAAGTATAGGGATGAACTGAAATAAGTGATAGAAATATTAAGAAAGACCGATAACAGGGAGACAGAGATATTCAGAAGGACGAGAGTAGGGTGCGAGAAAAGTCAAAGAAGATATAAAGAAAGACAGTAGAGAGTGAGAAAGAGAAGGACAGGAAAAGTGAGACGTAGAGAAGAAAGCGAAAATGAGAAATACAAGAGAAAATGAGAAAGATACAAAGGAGACAAAATACAAAGAAGAATGAGAAATGAAACTAAATGGAGAGAGAAAGAAAACGTCCGAGAGAAATACTAGTTGCAAAGAGAGAAAAACGCCGGGTTTAATGGAAGAGAGTTCCAACGGCGGATTGCCAATGACGTCTGTATAGCACCATATTTCAACGACTAAGTTGGAATACAATCAGTATGCATAAAAATTACGAAATTTATGTTTTTACACAGGAAAAATGTAGTTTGGAACCGAAAAGTTAAATGATAGGCTTAGTAGGATAAGAATCATTGTAATTAAATTGTATTAATTTGAAATAAACATAAATCGCATTTCAATGAGAATTAAGGTTAATAAGTAAAAGAGATAATAATGAGAAAGATAGAAAGGAGTTTGTTTGTATAAATGTCATCAAAAGAAATATACTAAATATACATACAACTCCTTTAAATCAACTGATGCGTTGTTTTGGAGCAAATTTTAAAGACAATCCGATTTAGGACGCAATACAAGATTTTTTTTTTTGGTACATTTAAGCAAATGTTCAAAGTATGAGACGAGGTTTAAACTAGACTGGGATCGCACAATTCGTCAACATGAATCAACAAAACTTTTCCTTTGAGTATGGTGAACTTTTTCTATTCTTTGAGGAGTTAAGTCTGTTTGTAAGTTTTGGTACAAAGTTGATGTTTTTACTTTTTACAGTACTCAGTTGAGCTGTTGCAAGATTCATCTCACTTCGTTACAAGAATTGATTGCTATCCTTGCATACTTGTACCAAGACTTTAATGTGAAGGTTATTATTCTTTACCAATACATACATACTGTTGTAGACTTAGAGTTCGCGGATTAAGTTATCGTGAATTTAAAACGCGTTAACTAACTTTAAAAATAATGAAAATAAAACTTAAAATAATTTATTAAAAAAAAATAGAAATTACAATAAATAAATAAAATAAAAAAAATAGAACGTAACACAAAAGTTCAATTGCTTTTCGCCAACACCGAATTTACACCGAATTCAGAACGCCCGAAAATACACACGAATAACCGTTCACTTATGATATCGCTTCCAAAATTAAATACACTCCGTTTATCGCTCAAACAATACTGATTTCGTTTATCACTGAAAGAATACTGACTCGACTCCTAGACGTGTCCTCCTATTTATACCTTCATTCAAAACGTTCTAGAAGATTCTGGTATAAAAAAATTTCTATTACGCAATCAAACTGCGCGTTCTAAAAAGAAAAACTACGCGTTTATAAATAATTAAAACGTAATTCACCATTCTAAATGTAAAGAAACAATGCTTTTTGTAATGAGAGAGAGCAATAAAATATGTCATATTTCCCCCCCTTCACCCCGATCATCCTCCCAGTCAACCTGAACAGTATAGTAAACACGCATTGATTCTCCCCTTCACCCCGACCCCTCTCCTACATGACTAAAAATAACGCGGTTCATTGAAAAAAAAAAAAGACGGAGAAATGAATGGATAGGAGAAGAGTCGAGATATTTATACAGAATGTTTCATAGTAATATAGTAATATTACATACACAGGTCGTTCACTACAATACGTTACATACATACATGTAATGAGGCGTTCATCGATGATTCGATATTGCCTGACTCTCCATTCCATTCCATTCCGACATCTGACATTTCGCATGTGGCTGATCAGCCCGGCCTAGTTCTTGCAGAGCCGGTCGCATACTGGACAGGTGTTGAAGTTTGTTGCTGGGTGGTTATTTGGCGTTGATTGGCTGGATGACTGGACATATGGTTGATTTGGGACGACAAGAATTTTTAAAGGCCGCAATAAGTTTGTTTGATGTCCAGGGTGTTTATGGCGGAGGTGGCTAGTGAGGCCGGATTTGTTGCCGCATTCTTTCCCACATATGGTGCAGGTGCAGTTTGAGCTGGTAAGTTGTTGGGAGTTCGATATGTGGTTCTGGTGCGCCTGAGATATGTAAGACATACATATATACATACATACATACATACGTTACAGAATGTGAAGGAAAAATAAATGGGAGAAGAGTTATAGGAAGGTCAAAAATAGAATTAATGGACCACATGAATAACTACAATGAAATGAAAAATCTAATAATAGAGTCCAAGGGTTGCAGCAACAAGGTGAAGCCTTTATTTAGTTACAGAGTTCCCAAACTGGGGGCGTGAAGGCAAGCCAATGGGGGGGGCGAGACCAGTTTTTATTATCATTTAGTTAAAACATATGTAGGCAATTATTCTCATTCAAAACGCTAATGTTGTGTTGCTGAATGCTATCGCATTCAACAACACAGTAGCATTTTGAATGAGATAGCATTCAGCAACACATTAGCGTTTTGATTGAGATAGCATTCAGCAACACAATAGCATTTTGAATGAGATAGCATTCAGCAACACATTAGCGTTTTGATTGAGATAGCATTCAGCAACACATTAGAGTTTTGAATGAGATAGCATTCAGCAACACATTAGCGTTTTGATTGAGATAGCATTCAGCAACACATCAGAGTTTTGAATGAGATAGCATTCAGCAACACCCATTCATAATTTATATTGTAAAGGGAAGGCTTTCATTTCAAGAAAAGGGGGCGCGGTACCAAAAAGTTTGGGAACCCTTGGTTGTGATTGTAGGTGAGTGAATATACGATTTAGGGTGGAAGAAATTCCAAGAAAAGGTTTTTGGACGGTTGATTTTATTGATTGAATGTAACATCTAGGGCGTAGTATACGTAACAGAGAATATAAGTATTTGCTCAACCCCTTGAGGAAATAGTAACCAAATTAACAAGGCAAATAAAAAACGTATGCAGAAAAGTCGATATATGCGATACTATCACGAAGAATTTGCTTCTATTTAGACATGATAGACAACATTCTCATGGGCCGAGGCCATCTGAGCTGTCGGTTTAATATTTTTAGTAGAACAGTCCGATCTTGTAGGAGATTCAAAAAATATATTCTAATCAGAGTTTCATGATATTGAGAACATATAATAAAATAAATTAAAAAAAAAATCTCAACCAGTTATAGGCTCTGCCTGTTCCAGCAGAGTCTATATCATCATTCTGGCTCCTATAATCTATCATCACACGTTCTATTGTTCTGGTTTATTATTTTGAATAATGAACCTTTGGAATTGTCACGACCCCCCCCCCTCAATTTTTTTTACTTTCTCTTCCTATAAAAGATAAAGTATTGTAATCGTGCAGAAAATTTGGACATTTTAATACTATTTGTCATTAGAGGACATTATGGTGATCATGATAAATAGTTGGGGATTATTTTAAGATTGAATTTTCCATTAAATTCTACATACAATCGACAATTTGGTTTCTTCATGTTACTATGTCACACTTTGGTGCTAACGGCAGCATTGTAGAATTATCCTATTTTTTTTTATCATTATCTAAATACTAGCAGGATACGCCCGCTTCACTTGGCGCCTTATAGGCATGGCCGTTTATAGTTCCAACCCCCTTTTTTTCGCGATAAAAAGTAGCCTATGTCCTTTCCTAAAGTTTAGTCTATCTCCATACCAAATTTCATCAAAATCGGTTCAGTAGTTTAAGCGTGAAAGCGTAACATACATACCGACAGACAGACAGAGTTACTTTCGCATTTATATATAAGTATGGATTTGAATTTTTCAATTTTTACCTACAGTGCTGACACGGGGTCGACAGTCCGATTCATCTCTATGGGTAATCGTTGCCCTCACGAGGTTGATTGGGCCCCGAAAATAATAATTTGTCACTGTGGTTTGGAATGCACAGTGACAAATTATTACACATGCCAGGATTCGAACCTGGGTCTCCCGAGTGACCACTGAACCACGAGAGCTGTTCATTTATAACCTATACATCCATACGTGACTATCACAGGACTACTAGAAACAAACTTGAATTGAAAACATCACCAGTCAATAATGAACATGAGCCGACCCTTTTATTGTGGGTCATAACAAATGATTAGTTATCAATATCGGAGACTCATCCTTTGTGAGGGTATTCAAAGGCAATTGGATGAAAGTCGTTCAAAAGGGATAAAAACGGATGGGGGTGGTGAGGCGAATAAAGGCGGGATTATTATATATCTTCATCTTCCCGATTAAAATTGCTGTTTTATGTTTTTTTTGTGATATGAAAATTGAAGTGTCTGACAATGAACATTTTCACATACTTGAAGGAGCAGAGAGCATACAGCAAAGAGAATATTGTTCATGGTCTCAATTCGTATTTTCCGTGTCGAAAGCCACCAAATTGGTACTCATACTTAGGTTGACTAGAAATTTTTGGGCCAAAGCAGGACGCGGGAGGGTACGCGAATTTTCTTTTTTGCGAGTGGTGGTGCGGAGGGGAAATTTATATGGACGTTAATTTATTTATTAGTGTTAATGGCATGCAAAAATTAGCAAGGTACATAGAACTCTTTGACCTATTTAACCTATCCATTCTCTTAATATTTGTCAGCAGAACAAATTTTCTTCAGCATGACGGGGCTCTTCTTCAAATTCTACACAACTTTTGTTGACGATTCACTTTTCGATGAGCAACCTAGGTAGCCGGTTTGATTTCCGTCCATGGTCGATTTTTCTCAAACTGGAGCATTTATTTTTAAAAAGATAGTTTCACCAAAAAGCGGGACATATTCACTGCTATGGTAAAAAGTGGGACTTTTTAGAGTCCCCAAGCAATTGCTGGGAAAAATGGGGCCGGGGTCTCCAAAGCGGGACTGTCTCGCCGAATGCGGGACGTATAGTCACCCTACTCATACTAGACCTCATTCAGTAAAAATGGCTACCACCAAGTCACTACCAAGATTCACTTGAGGATTTACAGTGGATACAATTGACCATCTTGGAGTTCAAACTAGATCTTCATGTTGAAACTTCCAAGAAAGAATAAAAGTAATTTAATTTATATATTATCGCTGTCTGGGGTTTACCGTTATTTAAAAAAAAAATAGTCCTTAATATCCGAAAATCCGAAAGCATTTCAATTTAAATATAAAACCATTTAAATTAAAAGTTAAGAATATTCCTTTGGCATGAAAAGTTAAACAATGTTAATATTAATTATTATTCATGCCCTGACAAGAAATGTGAAGTAAATTCTAAAAAGTACAGCCCCTTTAACTCTAGTGCCGGGTACTTTTGAGCGAATTTAAAGACAACTGCTTAATATTATAAGGAGTTTTTTTTCCTTCAGAGTAGCCCTGCTGAAGATACATTTTCTTCAGCGCTGTGGTATCTTGCGAAATACAGGGTGTCCCAAAACACCACCTGAATATCTTTTGAACGGATTTATGTGGAGTTTTGAAACTATTGTTTTTTAAATAAGAACCCCCATTTTGTGATACATTTTCAGAAAGACAATAGAATTTGAAGTACTTTGAAAAAAAATTTACACGTCTAGCGTATTTGTTTCAAAATGGCGGCCATTTGAAATTTCCAAGATATGTCTTCAAGAGTGTCTAAAACTAGGCGAATTTTTTGCAATGGGATATTGAATGATTACATAGGACACCAATGTCGAGGAACCTGTTTTTTTTTAGACATAATTCGCTTAGTTTTAGACATTTCGCCTACTTTAAAAATAATTCAAAGTACCATTTTTTTGCAAAGTACTTCAAATTCTATTGTCTTCCTGAAAATGTATCACAAGATGGAGGTTCGTATTTAAAAAACAAAAGTTGGACCCTCTGGGGGCCACATGGGACCCGCCCCTGAAAAATTGGTCACACCATCAGGTGGTTTAATTTAGGATATAATACCATGCAAAAATTTCAAAACTCCACATAAAGCCGTTCAAAAGATATTCAGGTGGTCTCGGACTTTTGGGACACCCTGTATAATCTAATTGCTTGCATTTTTACCTCCTCCAAAACGAACCCACAAAAAGATCTCATCCTCGCGTGGAACAAACATGACATTTCCTTTTTCACTTTACTTGTCTCATTACTCCTTTTTATTTCCTTCTAAATCTAAAACCTCCTTTGTCATTTCTCCTTTCGTTCGGTCTTGGTGTTGTTAGAAAGCTAAACTTATTGGAAAGCTAGAAGATTTATTATGAAAATGCACCTTTCACGAACCGTATAATAGCAGAATAAGTAATCTTCAAGAACAACCCCTCCCCCCCCCAACACTTTGCTCGATGGCATTTCTTTTACCGCATCAGATCAATCTTATTGTTTCATTATAACCTTGCTGGACGTTGCTTAACTTCAGTGATCGAACGGGAATATTTTTCATTATCAATCTTGATTTAGCATTACAAAAAAAACATTTTTTTTTTTTTTAATTTGGCTTAAGGCCTCCTTAACATCTATCTTGGTTATTCAAGGTGGGGGTTTCACTCTCCATTCGCTGGAAACTTGTTAACCAGCTACCCACATTGACCTCAACCAGCCTAGGTTGGGCCGGAAAAATAGTCAGCATCACGAGGGCGCGAACCCACGTGGACACACACATGGAATAACCTCGCTGGACGTAGCTTAACTTAACGTTGCTTAAAAACACTGCTTCAAAACAATGATGAGATATCATCAGCAAAGAGCTAGTCTCTACACTGCACTGTTTGACGCTGTGGGAAGCAAGCTTAGGGTTACCGTGACAGGAAAGTGTTACAGCTAAAGAGAGTAGACGCCGAACAAAATTTTATGGCGTGGTAGAATTAAGGACCCCAAATAAAAATGGAAAGGGTTTAAGTTACTGTAACTTTTGGTTATTTGTTAAGAGTTAAAGTACTGAAAGGGCTCCCGGCAACAAACCTGCAAGACAATCTTTTTCCTTTCATTCCTAATGTATTGACGTGCTAGAATGATATAGATAAAACAATAAACTGACGTGTAACACGTATTACAATTTAGGTGACGACGAGACGTGTTAAGAAAAACATAGCATTTCTATAAGAGACAGATTTGTAAGACAAAATCAACTAAAACAATAGAGCTTCCTTTGCTAAGGATAGTGTAAAATTTAGCCAGCTATACTGTGGCAATTGAATACAGCAGTTCCAATGTAGATAGGAGCTAGTTTGTAGGTTTCCAGCGAACAGAGGGTAAAACCCCCATCTCGAATAATCAATCTATACTTATAAAACAAAAAGCCAAGTTGGTATACTGACTGACTGATAATCAACGTAGCTCCACGATGGCTAAACCTAGAGACTTGAAACTTGGCACACAGACCCCTTTTAGTATGTAGGTGTTTAATAAGAAAGGAAAAAGTCGTAAGTTCAAGTGGGAGCAAGTTACCGCGACGATTTTTAACGGGTCTTTTTGTATTTTTTTCTGGGCAAACTAAAGGAGATAACGAAAAATGGCCGAGAATGCCCCCCCCCCCCAAACATTATATAAGGACCGCATAAAAAATATAAAATTTGAAATATTCCGGATTCTACCCGATTGGTGGACGGTTTTCACCGCCAAAAAATCGGCATTGTGAGGTACCAGTTTGGAAAGGGCGAGAAAACTGAAATTTAATACGAAGGGATTTTGCGGGAAAAAAAGTAACATACTGGAGTAAAATATCGACTAAATAGGAGCCGTGCTCACTCTGGGGTCCGGTTCTACCAAAAAAAAAAAAAAATTAAGAAGTATCACTTCAGGATGAGCGAGAAAGCTGAAATTTAATGCGAAGGTGTTCCGCAGTACAAAAAGTAATAACTTTGAATAAAATATTGAATTTTCTAGATTGCTGGAGCCATGCGAACCCTGGGGTCGGTTCCACCAAAAATTCATGATTGAGAAGTAACACTTCCAAACTTGAGAAGATTTAATGTCGCTATCTCCTGTTGTTGAATTTCGTAACCTGAATTTGTTGAATTTCGTGCTCCGCTACGGAGCACGGGCAAACAGCTAGTAGATGTATAAAAAACATATTGGGAAGGCACCGTCGATATGTCCAAAAAATGTTAATATTGAAACCTGAGAAATCAACAGTACTAGTACTGTCAACTGTACGAGTAACTCAGTTATCCATATGACAAAAATATCTTATTTTTCATCTGGCGATCGAGATCTTGAAATACGGCCAACGAGGGGAGTAGCCCAGCTTCATTACATTAGGTTACGGTCCTAAGCCCGTGTAAATACAGAAGGTTTGGTGTTATACAGACAAAGAGACAAACAGTATTAAAATATTTAATACATGTCACCCGGCGAAGAACAAATTGGTTCCATGTCAATCAAGAACAAATTGCTGACATGTTTGTGGGAATCTATTTCGTTTGTTTATATTTGTTGTAGTTGTTTTTAATTTGGGAGAAAAAAAATATCGAGGAAAAAAAAAAACAGATTTTCCCGCGAGATAACTCCCTTGATTGACAATATTGTGGAATTCGGCACCGATGAGGTGGGAAAAATTTAGAAGGGGAAGGAAAAAAATAGAATGAAAAGAAAATCAGTTGACATATTCCTACCGCCGTGTTGTCAGTCAACTGATGGCGCATATGTGTGACAACAGACAGAAAGTTGAAATAAATAATAATCAAAAAAATTTATTCAATTTTTATTTTCATTCTTTATCGACAAATCAGGATGGGGATAAGCTCACAATGGAAATCTTATGGGAAACATCACACAACTCTTTGTTTTTTAATACAAAACAAAAGAAAAAATCGGAAGAATGCAAGGATCATAATCTGTATATATAAAAGGCAATGTCCTGAGTGACTGATCAACATAGAACCAAAACTATTAATGCTGAGTCTTGAAATTTGGCAGGGACCTTCGTTGCACGATGTAAGTGTGCACTAAGAAAGGATTTAGCAAAATTTTAATTTTAAGGGGTAGAACTCGCGAAAAGTATACAATCCCCAAAAGAAATACATTGGAACGAGACAGATAGCATGATACATCATTGAAAATATGCGCGGGCGAAGCCGCGATCGGGGGATGCTAGCATATTGTAAGAAGATGGATAGAAAAAAATTGTAGAGAGTAAACGGTCTGTTGTTGAATTCATATACGATTTAACTTCCGGTTACCGTTTGGCTTGGATAACTGTATGTATATTACTTTGTGTTATTATGTCACAATTTTAGTGGGCATCATAGCATTACAAGGTATTCTTAACAATCACTCCAATATATACAAGCCTATTTAAGCTCACAATTTAACAATTTCCTTATAGTGCTACCACTTGTTCTCAGGAGGCTGAGTTTCTCCCCAATCACAAATCAGAAGTAAAAAAATTGAAAAAAACTTTTTTCAAATTTTCGACCCGTCCAGGAATCGAACCCAGAACCTCCTTGGTGTAAGCCGAGGAGCAGGATTAAATCAAAAGAAAAGACGAGCAACTGCCATAAGAGAAAGCTATGCGTCATCTTAGTGTGGTCGATCCTCAAACGAGATAAGATCACCTCTTCCATTCGAGTCCTCCTGCTACTAGTGGACCAGGTCTCAATTAATGGTTTAATATGCTTCAGTTTATTTAAACTTGGGCTGTTATGCCAAGCACATTGCCATTCATCTTTGATGATCTTATTGGTGAGAGATTTAAAATCAAGGGCAGAACCCATTTAGAAAGGTTGGAATGTGGAGTTAGGATTTTTAGCTGCCCAATCAGCTGTCTTGTTGCCCTTGATACCGCAATGAGAAGGACACCAGATGAAATGACACCTTTGCCATGAATTTTAAGGTCATACCAGGCTGAGAAAATTTTAGAAACAATAGGGTTGTCAAACCTGGAGTTGGACATAGCAGATAATAGCGCTTTTAGAGTCAAAGATCAATAAGAATTTAGAAGACGGAAGATATTTGATATTTTGAAGACACAACAGAATGGCAATCAATTCGGTTGAAAATGCAGAGTTGATGTTGAGGACAAAGAAAGAAACTTGTTTATGAATTACATAGGCGCAACTGGTGGAATTGATGGATTTCGAACCGTCAGTGAAACATAGTTCATTCATTTTACTGATACCGATACTGATATTCATCGCCAAGACACACGTGTGGGAGAGGGGACGCCATCCATACATTATCCTTTCTCCAATGTTCTCTACAAAGAGGAAGTAAACACTTCCAATGTGTTTCTGTCTGTGTCGGAGATAACATTTTGAATATTATTTTTCTCTGTGGAATTTATTGTCACTCAAGCAAGTTTATTAATTTTCAAAACGATGTTCAGTTCAGGTGAGGCAATTCTTCTTGTGATGTGTTTCTTCATGTTGATTGGTAGATTAACATCTCCCTCAGGTTTGTCTGTTTGATTTACAATTCTCTAATAATCTATACTTATAAAACACAAAGCCTAGCTGATATAATATTTTTGAGGTTACAAGCTGTTCAGTTCAGGTGGGGTAATTCTTCTTGTGATGTGTTTCTTCATGTTGATTGGTAGATTAACATCTCCCTCAGNTATATTGTCCTTTGCTTGTTATTGGGATTCAGGGCGGTAGTCGAAGCAATTACGATACGATTCACGCTAATATTTTGCTATATTGTCCTTTGCTTGTTATTGGGATTCAGGGCGGTAGTCGAAGCAATTACGATACGATTCACGCTAATATTTTGCTATATTGTCCTTTGCTTGTTATTGGGATTCAGGGCGGTAGTCGAAGCAATTACGATACGATTCACGCTAATATTTTGCTATATTGTCCTTTGCTTGTTATTGGGATTCAGGGCGGTAGTCGAAGCAATTACGATACGATTCACGCTAATATTTTGCTATATTGTCCTTTGCTTGTTATTGGGATTCAGGGCGGTAGTCGAAGCAATTACGATACGATTCACGCTAATATTTTGCTATATTGTCCTTTGCTTGTTATTGGGATTCAGGGCGGTAGTCGAAGCAATTACGATACGATTCACGCTAATATTTTGCTATATTGTCCTTTGCTTGTTATTGGGATTCAGGGCGGTAGTCGAAGCAATTACGATACGATTCACGCTAATATTTTGCTATATTGTCCTTTGCTTGTTATTGGGATTCAGGGCGGTAGTCGAAGCAATTACGATACGATTCACGCTAATATTTTGCTATATTGTCCTTTGCTTGTTATTGGGATTCAGGGCGGTAGTCGAAGCAATTACGATACGATTCACGCTAATATTTTGCTATATTGTCCTTTGCTTGTTATTGGGATTCAGGGCGGTAGTCGAAGCAATTACGATACGATTCACGCTAATATTTTGCTATATTGTCCTTTGCTTGTTATTGGGATTCAGGGCGGTAGTCGAAGCAATTACGATACGATTCACGCTAATATTTTGCTATATTGTCCTTTGCTTGTTATTGGGATTCAGGGCGGTAGTCGAAGCAATTACGATACGATTCACGCTAATATTTTGCTATATTGTCCTTTGCTTGTTATTGGGATTCAGGGCGGTAGTCGAAGCAATTACGATACGATTCACGCTAATATTTTGCTATATTGTCCTTTGCTTGTTATTGGGATTCAGGGCGGTAGTCGAAGCAATTACGATACGATTCACGCTAATATTTTGCTATATTGTCCTTTGCTTGTTATTGGGATTCAGGGCGGTAGTCGAAGCAATTACGATACGATTCACGCTAATATTTTGCTATATTGTCCTTTGCTTGTTATTGGGATTCAGGGCGGTAGTCGAAGCAATTACGATACGATTCACGCTAATATTTTGCTATATTGTCCTTTGCTTGTTATTGGGATTCAGGGCGGTAGTCGAAGCAATTACGATACGATTCACGCTAATATTTTGCTATATTGTCCTTTGCTTGTTATTGGGATTCAGGGCGGTAGTCGAAGCAATTACGATACGATTCACGCTAATATTTTGCTATATTGTCCTTTGCTTGTTATTGGGATTCAGGGCGGTAGTCGAAGCAATTACGATACGATTCACGCTAATATTTTGCTATATTGTCCTTTGCTTGTTATTGGGATTCAGGGCGGTAGTCGAAGCAATTACGATACGATTCACGCTAATATTTTGCTATATTGTCCTTTGCTTGTTATTGGGATTCAGGGCGGTAGTCGAAGCAATTACGATACGATTCACGCTAATATTTTGCTATATTGTCCTTTGCTTGTTATTGGGATTCAGGGCGGTAGTCGAAGCAATTACGATACGATTCACGCTAATATTTTGCTATATTGTCCTTTGCTTGTTATTGGGATTCAGGGCGGTAGTCGAAGCAATTACGATACGATTCACGCTAATATTTTGCTATATTGTCCTTTGCTTGTTATTGGGATTCAGGGCGGTAGTCGAAGCAATTACGATACGATTCACGCTAATATTTTGCTATATTGTCCTTTGCTTGTTATTGGGATTCAGGGCGGTAGTCGAAGCAATTACGATACGATTCACGCTAATATGTTGCTATATTGTCCTTTGCTTGTTATTGGGATTCAGGGCGGTAGTCGAAGCAATTACGATACGATTCACGCTAATATAGGAGCGACAGATACAGCTCCAGGAGGTCCTAAAGCGTAAGTTTGTAGTCGCTTCCTAAGGACAACAATTGAAATCGAATTCCACTGACTGCAAAATTGCTTCGCATAGGTTTTTATATCATCATCATCATGTAGCTTCATCGGGGTCGATGGTTTTTGATAGATTTGCGACAGTGGATTTGACCAAGTGTTTGTGGTTGGCAAGGCTAGAGATTTGCATTCTTCAAATATTGTAACATCAGGCCATTCTTTTATATCACCCACCACCACATTCTTTGTCGTCAACATCTCCTTCAATAGATTTAACGAATCAAAATTTAACATATTTAATGGAAATACATATGACACCCAGTATATTAACATAAATAATAAAACATAAGACACCCAGTATATTAACACATTTCATAAATTAATTAGTATATTTTATTTTTATATATATTTTTTTTTTGTAAATAAAAAGCTGATGTTAGGAACTGAAGGATGAAATGTCTGCTGATTATGAAGAGGAGTCAGCACAAATCTGTTCAGCAAGTGAACACGAGTCTGTTTGAGTCAGCAAAAGTCTTTCATTTGAAATGAAATTAACAAAGTTAATGGCAGTGGAGACCAAATTGTGTTTTTAAAAAAAACAGTAATAAACACAGTGCCTTCTCTTCTCAAAACGGGATACTATGTCAAGTAGCATATTGTAAACAAAATAATAAACTGACTAAGTTTATTATTTAGTTTGTTACAGTGCCTTCTGAAAAATTTCAACAGGACCCCAAAAAAATGTCAAAATATGCGTTGTGAACTACAAATATTTTTGTGAACGTTAGTGAACTCCACTTTTGCCCCCGTATACATCCCAAAATGCACTTGTATATGTGTGTATGTTTGTTACGCGATACAAGCCACAATTTTCATCCGATTTTGACGAACTTTTGTATACATGTTTAGGACATGAAGGAAATTTTTGTTTTTGTAAAATGTTTTTTAACTTTTTAGCGGTTTGTTGTAAAATGCTGATATGTTCTGGCTGGTGTTAAGGGCTTTTCGATTTTGAAAAATTTGGCCCTCCGAGGGGGGGNGGGGGGGGGGGGGGGGTCAGGGAGCCAAATATTTTGTTTTTTCAAAATTATTTTTTTAAATTTGATTACGATATTGTTTTCTATAAATGACAACAAGACTAACGTCTATGATGTGTATTGCCAGGTCCCGTTGGATCATTGAAGTTAAACTTTGCCAGGTCCCGTTGTATCATTGAAGTTAAACTCATGATGTTTTTTCCGGCCTAGCCCAGGCTGGGTGAGGTCAATGTGGGTTAGTCTTTTTTTTTATATGATTAAGTCTGTTTTTTTCCTTTGCAACCAGGATACAGTATAGATTTTAAATTTTTCTGACAGGTTTTGGGTGTGTATTTTAGGGGGTCAATTATCGGTAATTTTTTAGCCGAAATAATTCAATATGCTTTTTTCTTTCCAGCGGAATTCTGACAGGTTTTGGTGTGTATTTTAGGGGGTCAATTATCGGTCATTTTTTAGCCGAAATAATTCAATATGCGTTTTTCTTTCCAACGGAATTTTGACAGGTTTTTGGTGTGTATTAGGGGGTCAATTATCGGCCCAACGGAAAAACGTATAAACCAAAAGAAAATAAATTTTATATTTTTAGCGGGAGGTTTTTGGTGTGGTTGTTCATAGTTTATAGGGTTCTTTTTCGTTATTTTTTGATATCTTACCGTTTGATCTGTATAATTTACCACATAAAAGCGTTGTTTTGTCGATAACAAACTTCCACTTAAACTTTGGATATTTTTTTCCCCATTCTAAATTCGTACCTCCATCGCAGAGGAATCAGTGTTCCAAATTTCAAGTTTCTGCGTTTATCCATTGTCACGATCAATGGTCATTGATGGTATGTACATGTACCTTGACTATGACTAGGTCAATATAAGTTTATCCGAACGGTGCAAGGTCTTTTTTTTTTGCTTAACGTCTCTTTAACATCTGTTGGTCATTCGAGACGGAGGTTTTACTCTCCATTCGCTGGAAACTTGCAAACCAGCTACCCACATTGACCTCACCCGGCCGGAAAATAACCAGCATCACGAGGGTGCCAAACCACGCGTACACCTACATGGAACAAACTTGCTGGACGTTGCTTAACTTCAGTGATCAAAAGGGAACTGGTGTATACAACGTGGCATAGACACTGGCGGTGTTGAGGTCTAGTTTTAACTCCAAGCCTTTGCTTTGTTTCTCGGTTTAGCCAGGTGTAGATAGAATGTTTTTACTTACATTCATGCATGCAATAAGTAATATGCATAAACTACGGCCGTAAGAATTTCATAGAAGGCTAGGTCACTATAAGTTTATCCAAACGGTGTTAGGTCTAGTTTTTCTTTGTTTCTCGGTTTAGCCAGGTGTAGATAGAATGTTTTGACTTACATCCATGCATACAATAAGTAATATGTATACACCACGACCGTAACAATTTCATAGAAACATTTTGAAAGCGTCGTCTTTGTTCATATCCACCCATTTAACAACAGCCAGCTCGCCTGCTAAATGCCATAATGAGAACATTTTTTCTCTCTTCATAATGAGTGATTTATGGTAGCTTGCATCTTTTCAAAGACGCAAAAAAAAAAAAAATATGAGAAAATAGCACGAATTTAAATTTATGAGGATTTCATATATTTTTTTTTTCGTTTGTGTTTGTTATTATATTAAATGGTGCATTGTGTGCAATAAATAGATTATGAATGTGTGCACAAACTGTTTGTTTAGTGTTGGACCTTTAGTGGAACGTGATTTAATGTGGTGTCACTATCCTGTTGAAGACGATGAACATGGTTTCGTCTAAGAATCATCATAGGTTAACAGTCATGGGGCTGGTTTGTAACAACTCACCATGAGTTGTTGTTACTTGAGACTCCTGATAATGCAGTAGCTTCTCCTTGCTTTCTGCATGGGAATGGAAGAGATATTAATTCGGACCCTGCCCTTAGTCGCCTTTTACGACTGGCATGGACTTGGGTGCCTTGGAAGTATTCTTTTTAAGTCCCCCTATCCACAGGGGACATAGGAAGGTTATAATGTAGTAGCTTGCCCTTGCTTTCTGCATGGGAATTGAAGAGATATTGATATTGATGTCCTTGCTTACTGCATGGGTAATGGAAGAGATATTAATTCGGACCCTGCCCTTAGTCGCCTTTTACGACTGGCATGGACTTGGGTGCCTTGAAGTATTCTTTTTAAGTCCCCCTATCCACAGGGGACATAGGAAGGTTATAATGTAGTAGCTTGTCCTTGCTTTCTGCATGGGTAATGGAAGAGATATTGATTCCGACCCTGCCCTTAGTCGCCTTTTACGACTGGCATGGACTTGGGTGCCTTGAAGTATTCTTTTTAAGTCCCCCTATCCACAGGGGACATAGGAAGGTTATAATGTAGTAGCTTGTCCTTGCTTTCTGCATGGGTAATGGAAGAGATATTGATTCCGACCCTGCCCTTAGTCGCCTTTTACGACTGGCATGGACTTGGGTGCCTTGAAGTATTCTTTTTAAGTCCCCCTATCCACAGGGGACATAGGAAGGTTATAATGTAGTAGCTTGTCCTTTCTTTCTGCATGGGTAATGGAAAGGATATCGTTTCCGACACTGTTCTTGGTCGCCTTTTAAGTTTGGCATGGACTTGGGTGCCTGGACAGTATTCTTTTTAAGTCCACCCGTCCAGAGGGAACAACTCCAAAAAGTAGAATGCTAAAATAAGATTAATATGGTTGTTCGTTGGATGCAAATCCCAGAATGAACTGTTTCCATCATCCTTACGATTGGGAAGTACTGCAGCAAGGCCGTACCCAGGGGGGTCCATGGGGTCCGCCCCCCCCTATTGTAAGGTGTAACTCATCATCATCATCACCACTACCAACAACAACATCAACAGTATCAACAACAACATCAGCATCAACATTAGACTGTCCGGAAATGAAGGATGAAGAGATATGTCTAATACCACAAAATATATATTAAAACTTGTTGGGGAGCCAGCGTCTATGGCACGTTGAATACGCCCGTTCCCGATGGATCAGTGAAGTTAAGCAACGTCCAGCGAGGTTGTGCCATGTGGGTGTGCACGTGCAGTCGCGCCCTCATCATGTCTGGCTTGGCTATTATTCCGGTCCAACTCAGGCTGGGTGAGGTCTATAGCCTGAATGCTATTGAAAGCTCGCCTTAATAATTTCAAATTATAATCGATATTGTCTTTTTTTTTGTAAATATTTTTTTTATTATTTTACGATTCTTTTTATAAATATTTTTTAATTTTTATGTTTTGTTATTGTTTGTTTTTCCTAATTTATTTTTATATGACACACTAACTGTTTCGCCCGTGCTTCGCTACGATTCTTATGTTGCTATCTTTGTTTTTCAAGGACAATAAAAATTGGAGGGGGGAGGGGGTATTGGTTTGTGTCCACCCTGTATATCGCAACCTTTAAAAAGCCTTAGATGCACTTCAATTCTTACTTTTTAGTATTTTCTAAATTTTATTTTACCCGTTCCCGGTTTCGAACTCGTAACTCTGGAATGGCTGGCCACACCTTTGCAGAAAATCTCCCAAAATAAGGACTACATAGCCACCTAAAACTTTCTCGCTTTAAGTTGATATGTTGTCGCGACAAAATTTAAGATATCGGACCGTGACTGTCCGATTTTGGAGAAGAAATTAGAAATTTGGCCGTAACTCAAAAACGGTTTGACATATTTTAGTTCTGATAATTTTCCTGGGATCGTAGACCATGATTTTGGGGGGTCCATTCCCATCAATTTTTCGCTATCTGCTACCGTTTGGGCTGTGGTATTGTAACAGATAACCCCTCATAGGTACATACACACAAATTTCTGATTTATATATTAAGATTTACCTATTATTTCAATAAAAAGGCAACATGATTGCGATTTATCTTTTTTTTTAAGAGGACAGTACGAGTTCTAAAAGTTCTGTGTTCTATTAAGTAAATAATATATATACGTCTGAATTTTCTGATCCCAAGAAATGAAAAATAAAAACTTTTCTTGTACTTTACGCTTATTAGAATCAAAATGAAAATGAACGTAAAAAAAATCTTCTCAAAAGAAGATGAAAAAAAAAAGCCGAAACTTTGCCATATTTCATAACCTTATGATTTTTCATGATGTTGTAAAAGATATGCGTACTGGGTGGGTGTTGCAGATCACATACACTAACCGTCTCCGCTAATAAAAGGAAATATTGTATTCTACACAGATGGCTCTAAAACTGGGGATGGCACGGGGGCCGGCGTCTACGGGGTCGGCCCAAGGATACAACTATCCGTAGGACTGGGGACATACACTACGGTGTTCCAGTCTGAGGTATATGCCATTCTCAGATGCCTGCAACTGTGTAGAAAAATGGACCTAAACAATAGGACAATTTCGGTCTACACAGACAGTCAAGTAGCCCTAAAGGTTCTTGAGGCAAACCAAACTAACTCCAAGTTGGTTTGGGAGTGCAAAGGTCTCCCCAATGAGGTGTCCAGGAGGAACAGGATCCATATCAATTAGGTACCTGGACACGAGGGCATTAAAGGAAATGAGAAAGCTAACGAGCTGGCCAGGCCCGGTTATTTTTTTAAGGTTTTTAAAAAATAATTAGGGGCGGAGATAGAAGGGTCCAAAGTTAAAATTTGTTACACCCTGTATAAAGGATACTGTTTTTTTTCGGTGTCGAAATTCCCAAGGTGAATCTCAAAAAGGTTTTACATCTAATTAAATTATCAAAAGTTCACGTTTTCATTTTTTAGTGTCGTGGGGTGTCAAAGTCAATTTCTTTCTGGAGGTGTAAATTACAATTTCAGGGAATAGCCCACTGGTTATAACCTACATGGTCACCCACTTCGTAAAACCCCGATGAGCGTTGTTTAACCTCAGTAATCTAACAGAAACTGGAGTATTCAAGGTGGCACAATTCAGTTAACTTGTTTTTTAAAAATTGGCTTAACGTCTCTTTAACATCTATTGGTCATTCAAGACGGAGGTTTTAACTTCCATTCGCTGGAAACTTGCAAAACCAGCTACCCACATTGACCTCACACTGCCTGGGTTGGGCCGGAAAAAAGCCAGCGAGCATCACGAGGGCGCGAACCCACGCGGACACCCACATGGTACAACCTCGCTGGACGTTGCTTAACTTCAGTGATCTACGGGAACTGGTGTATTCAACGTGCTATAGATCAATTAACTTGTTCGAAGTATATTAGCAACAGAACACCCCGTCTAATGAAATACACACGTATAATAAATGTTTTTCTTTTTGCCAAGTTGAATCAAGAGGACGAGTGAGGGGGGGGGTAGAAAGAAGAGGGAAATTATGAAGAAAGGAAATGTTTTATATTAAAATAAGAAATAAGTTTTCAAAACTTTTGGATATATAGGAGAGAAAAAAAAATTGTGTTTAATAATAAAAACTTATATTAAAAAGCCGCGCGCTTTCAAATTGAATTTTGCTAAAACAATGCGAAAGAGATATTTCAAACATCGTGCTCGCAAATCTTTGACGAACACAAGAAACTTTCTAGGATTTAGACAGGGCGCAAGCTGAGACGCACGCGGCGCAGCGCACGCAAAACACGCAACATACGATTTTTTTACCAACGCATGCTGAACGTAGCGCACGCAGTACACGCATTTAAAAACATCTTAGATCCTGTCACCAGAGACACCCAATATTATTATTATTATAATTTTTTTTTTACAAAAAGTTATGCCCCGGAACCGCTTTCGCATTACTTCAGGGCACTCCTTTTTACAGCCATGCCATTCCGGAAACGAGGAAATTCGATCAGAAAATTTTCGCTCCGGGTGGGATTCGAACCCACAACCTCCGGACCAAGAGTCAATGCTCTTAACAACTCGGCCACGGAGATCGGCATTATTTACAGCCATGCCATTCCGGAAACGAGGAAATTCGATCAGAAAATTTTCGCTCCGGGTGGGATTCGAACCCACAACCTCCGGACCAAGAGTCAATGCTCTTAACAACTCGGCCACGGAGATCGGCATTATTTAGTGTTAATGGTCTATCCAAGAAAAGAAAGCAGTCATCAGAGGAAAGAGGGGAGTAAGGTTTCTTGGGACAAATTCTACCAACTCTCGAGGCAGTTGGAAGTGAACGGTTCTCAGAGTATGATTGTTTGATCTCCTCACGTAAGTCCTTCTACATCTTTTAATTTACAATCCCTTCCAATAGCTCTCAGAGTATGATTGTTTGATC
>CM022882.1:6085789-6101379 GCA_012654025.1 Pachypsylla venusta | reverse complement strand
ATTTTAGTTGTTGTTGGTGGTGAGATGATGAGTTACACCTTACAATATTACATATGTCATGCATAAAAAAAAATTAAATTTCGGGGGGGTCTAGATCCCATGAACCCCCCCTGGGTACGACCTTAGCAAATTTAGCACATGGTCGAAAATACCCCTTCCCCAAAATTTGATATTTTACGTTTCACGTCAAATTTTTTTTTAGTGACACTATTTATTTCTGTTCGATTCCAAAAGTTTATAATTGAAAATAACAGCGTCATCTCTTGACGTCGTTTGTGCAAACGATCTCACGTGAATGGCCATTGACCACGTGTCCCCCCTCTACTACCTGTCAAACAATTTTATCATTTCCCTTTCGGACTTCTTTTTCCTCTCTATCAACTTTCTCTGGAAGTGTTTTTCTTTCATTTCATTTATTGTGAAAACATTTCCCAGCCCATCTCTCTCTCCCTTTCTTTNATCAGTGCACAAGTTTAAGTGTTCATCACTGCAATGCATGCATTTTTTATCAACTCCCATATGAATCCTTGTAATTGATTTATCACTTACTAACTTCCCGGTTTCCGGAGGCATAATTTTTTTCCGTCCAATTATGACATACTTCCATATAGCATGTTAATTATAAGTGTTAAAAAATATTAACTTTTAAATAAATTAAAACAAAACACTTCGAGTGCCCTCTGGGATTTTTTCTAAAGCAGTCACGTTCATAATCGCTCTCTGTTTTTCTTAATTTTTCCCTGTCAAAAGTGCATTAAAAAATTTGAACTTTTGCATAGTGCTTTTTTAACATATTCTTGTGCCTTTTTTGAAGAAAAGTTGCAACTTTTTCGGTGCTAAATGCCTTTTTTTACTGTTTATAAAGTTGTACTTTTTTGATGTTGCATATTTCACGTTATTTGGTTGCCGTGGTAACCGATTTTTCTTATATCTGCTAGGTGGTACGCTAGCAATATTTATTTTCTTCTCTCTCTGTCNCCATATACAAAAGTAGGTCATAATTGAAATAGTAAGCATTGACGGCTCACGGGCCGAGTCCACCCAGTGTAATACAGTCATTAAACAGAAATGGATGGATTTCAAAAAAATTATAACCGATTATGTTTCAAAATAGGTACTGATTTTTTCATTTACCTCAAAATGTTCACAAAAACTGGGATTTTATATTTATGTTAAATTTTTGATTCAAATTGGAGGCACGCAGTCGATGAATCTCGCAACATTTTCTAGAGTTCGCACTCTTCACGTTCATCTAATGAACGTTTTTTTAACAACACTGACCGTTTCATTGAAGTTAGGAACCCAGCACTGAATGATTAGGTTGCGATTGGGGGAACCAATATTTGCGATGGAAATCTCTCTGAAAAACCCGACTCATTTAGAAAAAAACATAACTCACCTACTAAACTCAGATAAAACTCCCTTTTGTTGCGAACACAATGTTACTATCCCCAACCCTCTAGGAGGCCCTTGTCCCAAAATACTACCCATTTCAAAAACATACTAGTCAGTTGATTGACATAGATCTGGGGACCCTAGTCAGTTATTAGTCAAAAATACTACCCATTTCAAAAACATACTAGTCAGTTGTTTGACATAGATCTGGGAACCCTAGTCAGTTATTAGTCCGCAAGGTTAGATGTATAATGACTATTAAAAACCGTATATATCCACTACTGAACTGAGATAAAACTCCCAATGTTTCTATCCCCACCCGTCTAGGAGGCCCTTGTCCCAAAATACTACCCATTTCAAAAACATACTAGTCAGTTGATTGACATAGATCTGGGGACCCTAGCAAGTTATTGCAATTGATAAAAAATATAATAAAAAAAGACATTGCAAAGAATCTTTGTATAATATCCNACGTTTTAGAGAGAGAGAGTAAAGCGAACAAAATAAATACCAATTTTAAGTGAAAAAAAGTAAGAAAAGACAAACTCCCCCCGCCCCGTCCGCCACGCCGCGCCGCTCAGTCAAAAGGAATCGTCTATTTTTTACAACATGCCGTTATATTTTGTGTGCTCCTTCTTTGACCTGCTCCTTCCAGTGACGGATCGTAGGTACTATGTAAGGTAGGTGAGTAGGGTGTGCACCCCCCAAGAAGAGAAAGAAAGAAATTAAATGTTAATATAGAGGCCGAGTCATTTCCCAATAGAACGGTCAAATATTTCAAGAAGTCCTCCTCGTCTATTGGAATTTCGGGCGGGGTCAGAAAATTTTTCGACGGGGTGTGCCTTATTTCCGTGATGGCGGTATTACCAGACTAAAAAGGTTTTGGTTTGGTAGAAGATTTAAAAGACATGAGTTAGGTTGTAGAATTCCTTTTGGCCAACATTTGGTGCTTTTTACACCAAATGTTTAGGTCCAAACAGGTGGTTAAAGAGGTATTATTGCAGCACCACCACCACCACCACCACCACCACCGAAGAAAACAGAAAGAAAAAGAAACCGAGAAAAAGAACTCGGGCTCGGAAGTTTGACTCCCGACCAAATAATCCATTAAAACCCTTATTTTTGTCCATATTTTTTAGTGGACAGAATTTTATATTTTTTCCTGAAAGGTTTGGTTATGGCTTGGAGGGGAGGGGGTCTATTCGCGGTATTTTTCTAAATTTTTACTATTTTGGCTATGTAATTGTGCCGCTAAAATTCATCTTCTTGATAATTATTATTATTATTTACTGTGTTTCAGAGGGTTAAAAAACCGCTGACACATTACAAAATAATAACTTGCTTCCGTTCGAAATTAAGATATTTTTTTTTTTTTTTTTTNTTTTTTTTTTTCGTTCTTTCGAATTTTCATTGTATTAAGAGTTCAAATGTTTCCACGCTTAGTACGTTGAACGTTCGTCACGTGTACCAACTAAGCGTGACGATTCCAAAATTCCATTATCCATACCGTTGAATATATATTAACAGGAATGTATCAGCTCTATACAAAAATGGTGAGACACTTTATGTAAAATTTAGGGTCTTAACACCTCTTTGGAATGGCGGACATTTTTTTTTTCNAGAGTTACGAATTCGAAACCGAGAAAATACTAAATAAAAAGTCAGAATGGCCGCGCCTCTAAGATGCCTGGCGAAACCTTTAAACCTTGGTTTTTAAAGGTTGAAATAAACAGGGTGGACACAAACCAATACCCCTCCCCCATTTCCATTGTCCCTAAAAAACAAAAATAGCAATATAAGAATTGTAGCGAAGCATGGGCAAAACAGCTCAGATGAACTTGACCCGTGAGGGAGAGGATGTAACATCTCAAAATCTAAAGTACCTATGACTTGTACTTTCACTGGGGAAGTTTGTAAATCCTAATTGGATTGGGAGAAATTTTTACCGACTTGTGTTTGTGAAAAATGACCTATATTGCTATGGCTCCAAAAACAATTGTAACAAAATAAAAATAATCCCGTAAATTATCATAATTTGAGGAGGGTACTCTTTTGTATGTGGAGTGGATGCACTGAACTACGAACTCCTTAGAATATTCAGCAATTGCATTGTATCCTAAGTCGAGGAGCTGTACTATTTAGAATACACTTCACATTACTTATCAATGTACCTATCTAGAATTATTATTAACTGGGGTTTGTATTTAAATGGACATGCTTTCAAATTTAAAAGAGCATTTCCAACTTATATAAGGAAAGGAACCCTCCTTATATACGCTGGAAATGCTCTTTTAAATTTGAAAGCATGTCAATTTAAATACAAACCCCAGTTAATAATAATTCTAGATACATTGATAAGTAAATGCTCTTTTAAATTTGAAAGCATGTCAATTTAAATACAAACCCCAGTTAATAATAATTCTAGATACATTGATAAGTAAGGTGAAGTGTATTCTACATAATACAGCTCCTTCAATACTGATGCGTTTTTTGGAAGTAAATTTAAAATTGACATAGGATACAATGCAATTGCTTAATATTATAAGGAGTTCACATTACTTATCAATGTATCTAGAATTATTATTAACTGGGGTTTGTATTTAAATTGACATGCTTTCAAATTTAAAAGAGCATTTCCAACGTATATAAGGAGGGTTCCTTGTAGCCACCTTTCAGTGGGCAGCACTCTATCCACCCGTGTTTTCAAATTTAAAAGAGCATTTCCAACGTATATAAGGAGGGTTCCTTGTAGCCACTTTCAGTGGGCAGCACTCTATCCACCCGTGTCCAAATTTAAAAGATTAGCCACCTTTCAGTGGGCAGCACTCTATCCACCTGTCCAAAAAATCTAAAAGCGGATAATAGATTAAAAGATAAAGAAATGGGGCTTTGCAAAATAAAGAGCCCCGGCGAAATAATAAATAATCTTGATTAGGTTAATTAGCCAGATTTGAGATACAGACAAGGTGAGGGGTCGCAGAGGAGCCCAAAAAAAGAGCCAGAAGTACCCCATCTTCAAAAATGATTTTTTACGAAAAAACAAGTCAAGCATTATTTTTTGAAAAAAAAAAAAACAAGAAAGAAGAAATAATTCTAAAATAATTAGCCAGATTTAAAACAAATTAAATTTTAAATGTGGAGGAATGGAGGCGTAGGGAGGTTTTTTATGATGAGAATAAATTTGTGAGGCGTAAAAAAATAAAATGGGAATTAAAAAAATGGAAGGGGGGACGGTGGAAGGCAATCAAAGAGGAAAATGTTACTTTGGACTTTCAGAATTGGTCAAAAAATGGTGGAAAGAAAATTGTAAGAATTTATTAAGGCAGATAAAATACTATATCTTCACTTGACTGTAAAAAACTAGCTCCGATGATGTGCTCAGGAGCTGTAACATCTCTATAATTTTAAAATTTTTACAGTCAAGTGAAGATATAGTATTTTATCTGCCTTAATATGGTTTTACTTGACATAGTATCCCAATTTAACCAAATTGTAAGAATTTGTTGTAAATTATTCTACAGTCTTTCTTTTTGTTGAATTCAATTGTAATGCTGTGATGGCATCGTCATTATTGTGTATTTAGATCTTTTTGGTTTATTATTTTCTCAATGGTGAATCTTTGGAATCGTCAAGAAAAAAACACCACTCCCCCCTAAAAAAAAAGATATTTTAAGTTTCAAGTTACGTATAATCCAAGAATCCAATAAAAAAAATTGTTTGACCGCCACGCCGTCCGCAGTGATGGCAACTCTTGCCTCTTTGGCACAATCAGACTCTAAATGGGATAAATGGGAACTACATAACGAATTACATGTGGTAACCCACTTAGTAAAACCTTAAGAAAACAAACAAGCAAACAGAAAGCAGGAAGGGACGCTGGAATGGCGGTACAAAACCAAATCATTTCAATAACCAAAAAACCAAAACAATCATAACCAAATCACACCACAAATAAGACTACAATGAAATTCAAGAAGTAAACCATGATAAAAATTGAAAGAAGTAATGTGGAACCAAATCGCCAGATAACTCCACTATCAAGTAAAATGATACCAGATATGAAGAAACCAGAAACCATCGCTACCAACACCGGCAAGCAGAGCTCAAATCTCGATTAAGCCGCAGATCCAAAACTCCCCAAAGCTTAAACAACATTTACTCAAGACCAAAGTGCCTTCAGGCCTAGGTGCATACCAGAATGGGGAGTGAGGGGCATACAGTGTTCACTAGACTTAGTAAAACCTCGCTGGACTTTGCTTAACTTCTGAGATCTGGTGTATTCAAATGGCGATACATAAATGAGCCAGCATAAGCTCTAAATAAGATTTTCTCCTACGGATGATCAATAAATTGTCAACGTGCAACTGGGGGGAGCTCCCCAAGATTTATGTACATCCGCCAATACACACATTAAACTCGGGTGGTTAGGGATGCTAATGTGCCGCAAATGACGTCTACCCTGTAAAAAAAAACAGCATAAGTTTCGTGCGGAAGACTGCAGCTTAATGATTTCCTCACAAAATATAAATTTCCGGGTGCGCTTTTCCTTCCCTTGCTTCCAGGAGAAACTTTTCAGATAAGTACAACTTTCACTTGGAAATTAGTTAAACCATAAAAAACTTTTTTTGTGGTTAAAAGAAGAGTGCGCCAAGTATTACACAACAGTATTATGATTATGTCTTTGTACAAAAATGCAATTTTGCCAAATACCTACGCATGATGCAGCAGCTTTGAACAAAGTTTTCTTTCACACACAACACTTATGGAGCAGTGTGTTTTTTTTTTTGCTGGATAAATATTTTTCTTATACGCAGGGTAGTGACTATTTTCAGCCAGAGTCAATGGCACGTTGAATAAACGAGTTCCCGTAAAACCATTAAAGTTAAGCAACGTCCAGCGAGGTTTTACTTTTTTTACCCCCCCCCATTCGTTNAACTTCAACGAATGGGGGGGGGGGTCAAATCCTCGTCTTTAAATACTATCCAATAGAGCTATAGACGATGAATGTAGCCACCCAGGGGAACAAGTCAAGTTCATTAGTTGACTGGTCCTAAGACCGTGCAAATACAGAAGGTTTGGTGTTAGGAAATGTAGCCAAAGAGGGGAGCAAGCCAGGTTCATTAGGTGACTGGTCCTAAGACCGTGTAAATACAGAAGGTTTGGTGTTAGGAAATGCAGCCAAAGAGGGGAGCAAGCCAGGTTCATTAGGTGACGGTCCTAAGCCCGTGTTAATACAGAAGGTTTGGTATTAGGAAATGCAGCCAAAGAGGGGAACAAGCCAGGTTCATTAGGTGACGGTCCTAAGCCCGTGTAAATACAGAAAGTTTGGAAATGTAGCCACCGAGGGGAGCAAGCCAGCTTCATTAGGTGACGGTCCTAAGCCCGGGTAAATACAGAAGGTTTGGTGTTAGGAAGGGTATCCAGCCTTTAACAAAAACTCTGCTTCAAACCATTGATGAGAGTCATCAGCAAAAAGCGAGTTTCACCGCAGTTTCTTTGGATGCTGTGAGAAGCAAGCTTAGGGTTACCGTGCCAGGAAAGAGTTTCAGCTTAAACGAAAGCTTATGGAATGGTAGAAAAAGGAAAGCAGCGCTGACATCAAATATAATTAGGAAAGGGTGAAGATAAAGAAGAAGAAAAACTATGCAAGTTGCGAGGTTAATTTTTACAACTACCAAGCTTGACTCAGATAGTAATTGATCGATCTGAGTATAAACTTGTAAAAGGTCAATGAGTAGCTATGGAGATAAATGCGCATAGCGATCCGGTGCCAGCCTCGTAGGTAAAGTAGAAAAATTTAAAGGAATTGGGCAATGATTGATATTGGGAAAATCCTAAAATGCTGCAGTGAGCACCAAAGTTGTGACATAATAACACAAAAAACAGCAGATATTTTTTTTTTTATTAAAAAAAAGTATACACCCACGTGTTCTAATAGCCCGCAAATGAACACCCCCGAATTTAATATTTTTTTAAAATGCCATTTATACCTCTATAAGGTGACTAAAGTTCGATGAAGCTTCAATACACCAATTTCCGTACGTTTACTAAAGTTAAGGTACGTTCACATCCTTGGTGTTGGCCGTGATCACCCTGGGCTCGCACCTTCGTAATTCTGGATATTTCCCGCAAAACCCAGGCTGTGTTAGAGATCAATGAGGGTTGGGCTGAGAATAAAAAGGGCTGAGAGGGCTCAAAGCAACGTGATAAAAACCTCCAACTTCAGTGATATCAATACGATATTTAAAAGGAACGTAAATAAATAATAAATTATTTTTAAAAGACAATATCGAAAATTCAAGAAATTAATTGGTGGCGAGCTTTCAATAGTACTCAGACTATCATCGTCAGGCCGATTTTGACTCTAAGGTGTTCAAAGTAGAAGTGAGGGTGTCAAAGTATAAGTTATTTCTTCTGTAGATCGAGCAAGTTTTGATAAATTCTTATATTGTTTCCCACATCACTTTTGTAATTAATGGAACATGGATTTTGATTTATGTGGAAATCCTCTAAGATTTTTTAATAAGAAACAATATAAAAAAAGAAAAATCTTAGAGGCTTTCCATATAAATCAAAATCCATGAAAAAAAAAAAAAATAATTGGAGGCGAGCTTTCAATAGTGCTCAGACTATCATCGTCAGACTGATGTTGACTCTACGGTGTTCAGAGTAGAAGTGGGGGTATCAGAGTATGAGATGTTAATACTTCTGTAGATCGAGCAAGTTTTGATAAATTCTTATATTGTTTCCCACATCACTTTTGTAATTAATGGAGCATGGATTTTGATTTATGTGGAAAGCCCCTAAGATTTTTCTTTATTTTGTTTCACATTAAAAAATCTTAATTACAAAAGTGATGTGGGAAACAATATAAGAATTTATCAAAACTTGCTCGATCTACAGAAGTATAAACATCTCATACTCTGATACCCTCACTTCTACTCTGAACACCATAGAGTCAACATCGGCCTGACGATGATAGTCTGAGCACTTGAAAGCTCGCCTCCAATTATTTTTTTTTTAAATCGATACTGTCTTTTAAAAATAATTTGATCAATACGTTGTATTCAACGTGCCATTGACAGAGGCTTTTTATTTTGTCCCGAAGAGCATGAGGTTTCAGGGAAGTACAACTTTTTACTATTACATCCTGTAGATAGCTTTAGACAGGGGAGGGGGGGGGGGCGGAAAGGTTAAATTTTTCAGTTTTGCATATATGAGTAGAAGGTACATAAGTAAATGTACATATAGGTACTTGAAGAAAATATTTTTGAAAAAGTTAAAGTTTGGCTAAAGTTCATTTCATTAACTCTGTAGTCGGTACGCTGTGTGTGTTTGTTTTTTTACAGGGAAGAAGTTTTTTAATCAAGAAATGAATTCTTTTTTCTTCAGTTTAAATGCTTTACAAGAAAGGGGAAGAGAGATTGATAGATATGTAAATTGTGTATCATACGGGGTTCCACCAAACCATAGGGTGCTCTCAGAGAGATTGATAGATATGTAAATTGTGTATCATACGGGGTTCCACCAAACCATAGGGTGCTTCNTTTTTTAATTTGGCTTAACGTCTCTTTAACATCTATTGGTCATTCAAGACGGGGGTTTTACCTTCCATTCGCTGGAAACTTGCAAACAAGCTACCCACATTGACCTCCCCCAGTCTGGGTTGGGCCGGAAAAGTGAGCCAACGATACGTGGTGTTCCCAGGCGGTCACCCGTCTAAGTATTAACCACGCCCGACGGTGCTTAACTTCAGTGATCTGACGGGAACTGGTGTATTCAACGTGGCATGATCGTTGGAAGAATTATATTAAATTGAATGAAACTACGGAGAGTAGGAGGACAATATTAAGATCCCTTTCATTCTACTTTTCCAGCAAATGCTTTGTTTGGTCCCGCGGGCCAAAGACACTCTCGACAGGGGCGCAATTTTTACTTGTCATATTCTAATATTCATCTGTCTGAGATGAAATTTAAAAACAAAAGGAATGACTTTGTCTGATGTAACCAAACTAAAAGTTTAATAGTAGCTCTGTTAACACTGGACCACAATCAAATATTTTTTTTTAAAAAAAAAAATTAGGTAACGAAAATTAATCTATCTATAGTTTTATAACGCAAACCCAAAGCTCACTGATATACTGCCTGACGCATAATCAACGTAGATCCGCGAGAACTTGGAACACATCATTTTCCTTTCAGTAGGTAAGTACGTAAGAAATTAAACAAGAGGCGAGATACCGCTTAAATATTTTTTTTTTTTTTTTTTAATTTGGCTTAACGTCTCTTTAACATCTATTGGTCATTCAAGACGGGGGTTTTACCCTCCATTCGCTGGAAACTTGCAAACCAGCTATCCACATTGACCCCACCCAGCCTGGATTGGGACGGAAAAAAGAGCCAACGATACGTGGTGTTCCCAAGCGGTCACCCATCCAAGTACTGACTACGTCCGACGTTGCTTAACTTCAGTGATCTAACGGGAACTGGTGTATTCAACGCGGTATTATCGTTGGCTACAAACCTCTCCTTTATGCCTTTTATTCGCAATATTTCGCACCTTAACACCTTTGAGTTTGGTGGTGTACCATCTTAGCAATTCTAATGCATTAAGAAGGCACACCGCCCAAGGTGTGAAAGTGAGTTTCTAAAGTGCGAAAATTTGCGAATAAAAGGTGTAAAGGAGAGGTTTGCGAGATTTGTGTGAATTTTAAAAGTAGTGAAATTAATGTCAAAGAGAAAGGAATCGAGGCGGAGAAAAGATATGCAATTGAGGTGGGCACTGTTTTGATTTCAGTGCTTTTTGTGACTCATGACTTGGCGAGGACTTTTTACCTCGAAGTGGTTGACCTAGTTTTTGTTGAAATTGAATCTATCTTTTGCAGTTTTGCAATAGATTCACAATCCAAAAAAAAAAAAAATTCAGTGATCTGACGGGAACTGGTGTATTCAACGTGGTATGATCGTTATATGATGGACCGGATAATGACATTTATAGAAACTGAAGAAATGAAGCAAAAATGTTGGACAAGAAATATAAAATCTTAAAAGATATTTCCTTCCTACAACGACACAGAGACACCGCTGGTCTTGATTCATTAAGTTGACTTTTCAAAACAAACAAAAAAGAAAGAAGAAAAAAAAATTTGCGCGCTTGTATCAACTTCATGTAAAACAAAAACACAAATAAATCTCCGTACATTAAGTTGCAAGAAGAAGAAGAAGAAGAGAGAAATAAAACATCATAAGTCTTAAATGAGAGAATGGGAGATATCGTAGGAAGAAGGAAGAAGCAAATAACCAAGGGCAATCTGTATGTTTTATTATAAATTTAAACAAAACAAATTGAGCTTTTGGTGATATGCATTATAAGTGTGTGGTAGAGAGAGAGAAAATGAAGAATACAACAAAACTGATAACAGATAGGGAAAACAATAGGAAGATAGAAAGAAAAACACTTAGATCGATATAGGGAGGGAGAGAGAGAATGAAGAATAGAACAAAAGTGATATATAAGAGATAGAGAAAACAAGAAGAAGATAGAAAGAAAAACACCTAGATCGATATGGGGAGGGAGAGAGAAAATGAAGAATAGAACAAAAGTGATATATAAGAGATAGAGAAAACAAGAGGAAGATAGAAAAACACTTAGATCGATATAGGGAGGGAGGGAGAGAGAGAATGAAGAATACAACAAAAGTGATAAAAGATGGAGAAAACAAGAGGAAGATAGAAAGAAAAATACTTAATAGGAGATAGGAAAATCAAGAAGAAGATATAAAGAAAAATACCTAGCTCGATATGGGGAGGGAGAGAGAGAATGAAGAATACAACAAAGTGATAAGAGATACTATGTAGGTACCTAATAATAAGCTATAAAATCGCGATGCCTGCTTATTTTTAACCAGCCGCCACAATGATTTGAAACACAGATATCTCTTATAATGTAGGTACGAAATAAAAAGGAGCATATCGAAAGTTCAACTGGGAGAAAGTTATCGTAATTTAGCGGTGTAATTTTACAAAACATAAAAAATTAACGGGACCCCCCCCCCCCCAAAAAAAAAAACATATAGAAAACGTTCAGGAAAAATATAAAATCTACTCCATCTTGTTTAGATAGATTTTTGATTTTTGCAAAAGGAAAAAGACTGGATTATTTAAGCCAAAAGGAAATCTAGGGCTACGGGAAATGGAGAATTGCACCGTGTGCATCAGCAAGTAAAATAATATACTTCACTTTCCTACGCTCCGCGCGTATATATGGAAGATAATATAAAAATATATGTGGGGAAATGTCAACCCTGCTACCTACATCTACTCAATGTATTTGTTTTTTAAAAATAAATCTTGCATCGTCTCCCCTCCACCCCTACACCACCAAATGCAATACTTTAATATGCAAATTAATCGGTGCACTTTTTTCTTCTTCTTTTTTCAAAACATAATTAAAATGCAAATGAAATGCAATGATTTTTCTATCCATTTTTAAAACGGAATTATGAAACAAATACGCCTATTACAATCTGTCGAACGTTTCTATTGCTCCTACGAGTCGTAGAACTTGGTTCATTATGGAAAACTCCCATATTTCACTTCAATCTGTGACGTGGAAAACAGACGAATTCCACCGAAATCCCATAATTTACCCCAAAAGGAAAATTTAACGTATATATGACCTCTGAGATCAAACCCGCCCAATCATGGATTTTTCTTCGGAATAAAAGTGATAAAACTAAGGGTGTAATACCATGGGCGTAGGAAGNCTAGGCCAGATGCTGGCTACGCCCTTGTGTAATACATTAAATCAGTCAAGTTTTTTATGCTGAATCTCGTCGCACCATTAGTTTTTTTTCATTTGTTACACTTTTCAAACCCATAGAGTTTTTGGTTGATGTTAACATTTGGTATGTCACCTACCTTACTCATGTCAATCTCCTTGGGTTTAAAAAATGTAAAAAATAAAAAAAACCAATGGTACCCCAGGATTCAGCGTAAAAAAATTGACTGATTTGATGTATTACACTCTTGGTTTTATCACTTTTATTCTGAAGAAAAATCCATGATTGGGCGGGTTTGATCACAGATCTGTTTGATCAAATTATTGAATGAGGAGTCAATTGTATGTAGAATTTGGCCTAGAATTTGAATATGAAATAAAATATAGGGTAAAAATCGAAAGTTGGTGTCTGTTTACCCATTTTTGAGACACCCTGTAAATTACGCCAAAAAATGGATTAATTTGTGTTAGAACTACATATAAAATTTCAAGTCTCTATCTTTAGCCGTTAAAAATAAAAAAATCCGTCCCGGGACTTTTCGAACACGCTGTATATTTTTCCTTAAAAATGTGTTGATCACACTAAAATTTCTTTTTTTTTTTTAAAAAAAAAAAGATTATATGAGAAGGTATACAGGCACAGACTATTACCATATAGATATGTATTAACCCATTAAGCCGTCTGACTTAAGTAATTGTTTTTTAATTAACGACTGCTTTACCTCCCAATATACGCCTCACGAGACACTTCAAAACGAGAGGGTAATAATTATTTTGTTTACGGGGCGTGTTTTTTTTTTGATAATTTATATTTTTCTTTGTATATAATTATTCTGACCTACTACACGCCATACCATCAATACATCCCTTTTACTACTGCATGCTTCATCTGTTTTTATTTAATTTTCAATTTTTACCTTCCCCGACAATGCCGACATGGAAACACATGTACTACTCATGCAACAATGTACCCCAACTATACCCCCGCCCGGCATATATCTTTCAGAGCCTTTAATAACTTAGTGAACGTAAAACAGTACGGAAGACGAAACATCTTGCAGGCTATGTATGACCTACTAACGTGCATCATCGTGTTCGATGGTAGCCAGGTGTATGAAGACGTAACATCTTGCAGGCTATGTATGCCCTACTAACGTGTATCATCATTAGGTGGCATAATCGTGTTCGATGGTAGCCAGGTGTAATGTGTATGAAGACGCAACATATTACAGGCTATGTATGACCTACTAACGTGTATCAACATTAGGTGACATCACCGTGTTCGATGGTAGCCAGGTGTATGAGACTGCAATAAGTTTTCCCTGGACCATCATTAAGGGGGGGGGGGAATAGAAAATAATATTTATCTTCTGCTAAAAAAAATTAATCGAAATATAAGTAAGATTTAGTTTTAACTTCACGGTTTTCCTTTAAACGTCCATTTATTCATTGGTTCCTTTCGAACAGTTTGGCCGGGCCGGGCCGGCGATGATACTTGGTAAGTACATAATATGGCTAATAAGTTTTAGGGCCTCCCGGGTCCACATGATGGCCATTTCATTGATTTCAAAGAAATGCCCTAAATCTGGTCAACCAACATTACAATTAGCTCAGTTTATAAAGAATGTGGAGGTTTCGAGTAGAAGGTCGGCGTTCCGAGCCTAAATTGATTATTTCAGTTTTTAACATAATAACGATAGCCCAGTCAAATTTTATTTCCGCCTAGAATAAATTAGTAAAAAGCGGGAAATGATTTTACATTACGTTGGGCATCCTGAATAATAGTATTCTAAGTTTGCGACGATTTCTGAGGTGAACTAAATTTTTTAGCGTCCAAAAGCCGCATAATTTTGCCGCTAATTTTAGATTTTGGCGTATAACATTCGAACGATGCATTTTATGAAAAAAAATTGCTCTATTCAAACTTAATGAGAATTGAATTTGACGTCGAATAACATATTTAAACGTTAAATTCGGTTCAGCGGTTTGGTCAGAATGGGAAGTCTGGCCAAACCAGAATAGTGGAAAATGGGCTATTTTTTACACTTTTTCAGAAAATTCTGTTATACTCCAATTTAAACGCCTGTAACTCAAATAAAAAATTATATTGTATAAAACTTGTGGGAAATCAAATTTCATGTTCAGAACATACCCACTTTCAAAATTTGCTCCTTCCTACGCATAGGTAGACGGAAAAATCGAAAAGTGGTCGTAGCCGCCGATTGGCCGCTATATGACTATTTGGTAATTTTATGACGTCTGATCTCAAAATTATTAATTTTAGCAAGCAGAAGCTCTGCGTTGCATTTGGGGGTGATAGGGCAGCAGGGAGAGTTTTTTGCAAATCCCCTCCCTAGCACTTCCACACAAAACAGTTATTCGGATGAAAAATGATATACTAATATAAAGATACAAAGCATTTATGCTCTCAGAGCAAAATTATTGAATGAAAAAAATATATTCTCAGTAAGGAGTTAAACAGATAAATAAAATTTGTTTGTTCTTTTAAGACCTCTTAGGAAAAAAAAACAGCCCTCCTGGCCTTTTTAGTGCATCAAGGCGCACTTATTTAACTTGAGAACCCTGTTTCTGCAAATAACTTTCTGGCACACCGTGTTATAGTAGTCAAAAAGTTCCTCGGTCGCCTGTAGTTCACATGCTGAAACCTTTAAAATAATAATAAAAAGCTCATATAATATAATGCACTAATATTTTCTTATTTTCATAATACTGATGAAACCCGTAAAAAAAATGTCCTGCTGTGAGCTTTAAAAAAAAGCGCTTAAAAATTTTCTTGCTCTATTTTATGTTTCCTTTGCTTTCACCGAATGCAGGACTCCCGAAATGGGGGAGTTTATTAAAAATCGGTAGATATAGTTGAGTCAATATACGGTTTGAGATGGAATAAATTTCAAAAAAAAATTTTGTCAGTACTAAAGGTGTATTTATCAAAAAATGAAAAGTCCACAAGAATCTGCTAATCACAAAAGATGGCAAATTTTTAGTGAGGGGGGGGGGGCGATTCAGATCGGCCACGACTGAGCTAATAAACTTCGTGGCGATATCGTATAACCAAAACGTATGTATATGCATCGATAGCGACAGAGACATCTAAGCCTTGTGAAGACAGTTGAGTAGTGATTTTAATGGTCCCCGATATTACAAGAGCAAAGAAATTGAAATTTATGGTGCAACTAGTTGAGTACCCGAAACATGAGGAGTAGTAACGGGTTGTTAAGCTGTGTAGAACGTTTTGGGAGTAGTATTCTATTAGGTTCCAAAAAAAATTAAATGCGCGATGTCTGCTGAGTTTGGGCTGGGTCTGCGACCCAGCCTCACTTTGTGCAGACTTCAACACGATTTTTTTTTTTTTTTTTTTTTTTTTTTTTTTTTTTTTTTTTTTTTTTTTTTTTTT
>CM022882.1:5989324-6032147 GCA_012654025.1 Pachypsylla venusta | reverse complement strand
AAGCTGTGGCGTATAATAATATATATACTCTTGGTAGCTACCGCATTTTTTTTACTTGGCGGGGCGGAGCGCTACCGCGCTCCTCAATTTAATTCAATTCATTATAGCCAAATTCCTTTCCAAAGTTTCGTATAACACAACGGTGGCCTTCCCCTTTTCCTCGCCCAGACGAGGCGAGTCACGAGGGCGCGAACCTACGTAAGCTCCGGCAATCTTACCGGAATATAGGTTTATAGCTCTTGCCATTGCTTGCACGTTGATCATTGATGATGCTTGTAATGAAGTTAAAACTAGACCTCCCTTCCTTCAGTCATAAATATCAAATATGAAATAATGGAAGCCTCATAAAGCAGCGTGCAGCGTTTAATAGGCTGAAAAAATTGCAGTGGGAGAGGAAACGATTTGAATAAATTGAAGGGAAATGGGATAGAATATAATGAAGAAAGCCTAAGTCAACAAAAATATATGAAACCCCGTACCCTCTGGCCTCCAACCTTTGCACAACTCAACGCTCCGCAATCTCATACATCCTCAATAACAGCCGCAGCATCGTTCAAATCTGCTACACAAACCTAATAACAGTGGATATACAGGTATTCCTAATAAATACAAATGTATGGAAGCGGGACATGGACGCTTAGCAAGAAATATCAGGGAATTTTGGAATTATATTTTATGTGTTTTAAGACAACAATAGATGATGTCTCTACACAGAACATTAAAGAAAAAAAAATAGTTACAGAGGGAGATAAATACAAATGGAAATAAATTTACACATCCGTGACGTGCGGCGAAACCCAAGATAGACCAGTCAATGGAGTGGGGTAATTACAACGACCACCCTCCATCGACCGTCAGATCCTAGGATCCACCACCCGCCAAGGATACACAGAAACATGTACATGATGAATATAGAGATAGAAAAAAAAGTTTAAATCAAAAACTCGTTCAAACTACATGGTGGGGACTGCCATAACTGACCCTTCAAAGTCTTTTTGAAATGATGTGCGTTCAGATTTTTTAATTGATTGGGTATTTCATTGTAGTTTGATACCAATGTCCAGAAAAGATTTGAAGAATTTGTCCAGAAGAATCATACGAGATGTGGTGTTGGAGAAGAAAATTCAAAATAAGTTGGACGGACAGAATGACACATGAGGACGTTTTGAGAAGCATGAGGGAAAAAAGAATAATTTGGTAGAATTTGTACAAAAGGATGACATAAATTATAACATGTACTGCGACACCCGCCTCAAGGCATTGGAAGAAAAAGGAGAGAAGGCCAGCGTTGAGTAATTTCGTGCAACGTATGAGGAAAGAATTGTTTACACAATGGCGAATTGTGGCAAACCTACAGGCCATGCAAGTTGCAAAGCGAAGTGATTCCGGATAGGACCTGAATTCTGTGAGACCTATTAGTTGCAAAGCTAAAAACCTTGCAAATTGTGATTATATTCAGAACCATTTTTGATTTATTTAGGCGGCTCCATTTGATATCAATTGTACTAAACACAAATTCCAGGAGACCCTATTAGTGGCAAAGACTCACAAAAGTAATTCGAGATAAGGAAAATAAGTAGGCGAAACTTTATTGAAAATAATTTTGGAGTTATTTAGGCTGAGTTTGATCACTCTATGCGCTAATATCTGATAGAGGATGGAAACAAACAACCAGACTATATAAATAGGATCAGTCGCTCCAAAGTTTGCCAAGCTATGCAAAGGGAAGTGACACACGACAAGGAAAATAAGGGAAACTATATTCAAAACGTATGAAGCTGTTTCATATCTTCCAAAGCACCTCCACACCCTTCATCTCGGCCCTTCCCCTCCCCGGGAAACGTTTAAGAAGAGGGGGTCTATATATACAATCTTCAACCAATATTTCTCCACCATGAAAAAAAAAAAAAAAAAAAAAAAAAAAAAAACGAATCTATCACACAGATGACGGAGTAAAAAATAAAATATAAAAAATAAATATTGAGCTCTTCAAAGGCAATTTTCAAAATAAAGGCAGAAGAAGAAGAAGTGTGTCTTATACTGGATTGGATGACAAACGCTTTTACAGATGCAAAATACGCTGACAGCAACCAAACCTCAACGGAATATCATAACAACCTTCTAAAGTAAGTATCTTTTCTATAGAAAAAACCATAGGGAACACAAGAAGTGTGTCTTATACTGGATTGGATGACAAACAGCTTTTACAGATGCAAAATATGCTGACAGCAACCAAACCTCAACATAACAACCTTCTAAAGTAAGTATCTTTTCTATAGGAAAAACCATAGGGAACACAAGAAGTGTGTCTTATACTGGATTGGATGACAAACAGCTTTTATAGATGCAAAATATGCTGACAGCAACCAAATCTCAACATAACAACCTTCTAAAGTAAGTATCTTTTCTATGGGAAAAACCATAGGGAACACAACAAGTGTGTTTTATACTGGATTGGATGACAAACAGCTTTTACAGATGCAAAATATGAATTAAAAACTCAAAAAAGAAAACTGTTTAAAATCGCTTAAAGCATTTACACTAAGCAGTGACCGTGACGGCAAGTGATCCCCGATTTCTGGTACATTTATTCAAGTGAAAGCTAAGCGTTTTTGTAAACTTAAAAAAATCGATTTTTTTCTTTATTTATTATTATTATTATTTTTTTTTTTTGGCTTAACGTCTCTTTAATATCTAAGGTCATTCGAACGGTTCATTTTTACACCATTCCCTGGGTTGGACTGTGAATAGACAGCATCTGAGGGTTCGAGTTAGGTGGTCACCCACTAAGTGAGTTGAACAACGCAGAACTTCAAGCTGCGCGTTACAGAACGCAGAACTTACGTGATCTCACGGGAATTGGTGTTATCAACGTGTAACTTAAAATGGATTATTCGAATTTATACATAAAAATTTCTCATACATACAAAAATTAAAAATTACTTTTGAAATTCGTACTAAAAAAAGGTGCTGTCCCATTTATGGTTTCTACATAAATACTTTTGAATCGTAAATCATACAAGCTCTCATTCCAAATATTCAATTTTTTTAAATCAATCGCGGGCCTCGTGGGAACAATTAACGCAATTCAGATGATCGTATGGAAGCCATTTCATGAAACCTAGTATGGTACATATTTATTTCATATGTGATGCATTGAAAATAAAAAGCTTCAACTTTGAACTTGACGTTGTCCAATCATTCATCCACGAGAATATAAATGGTGTGGATCAGTGTCGCACACAAGGGGGGGGGGGGGTATGATTGTATGGAAGCCATTTCATGAAACCCAGTATGGTACATATTTATTTCATATGTGATGCATTGAAAATAATTACCGCCATCAGGCACCCATCTTTGTTTACATTTTTTATTAAAAATTTCAGTGCTGGCTTCGTGAAAAGATCTTAGGACCCTTCTCCGTGCGTTACTCATTTATTTCAATCAAAGAGTTGAAATATTTTTATTGTTTCATTTCGATGCTTGCAATCAAGAAGAACGTTTGGTTTAGCTAGCCAAATAATAATCCTAGCTTTATTCAGACCCCATATAATTTATAGGTTGAATCAAAAAGCATGAGCTTTATTCAGACCCCATATAATTTATAGGTTGAATCAAAAAGTATGATCTTTATTCAGACCCCATATAATTTATAGGTTGAATCAAAAAGCATGAGCTTTATTCAGACCCCATATAATTTACAGTTTTAATCAAAAAACATGATCTTTATTCAGACCCCATATAATCTACAGTTTGAATCAAAAAACATAATCTTTATTTAGACACCATATAATTTACAGTTTGAATCAAAAAGCATGATCTTTATTCAGACCCCATATAAAGCCGCAGGTACACATTCGTACACAAAATTCCCCTTCAGGTACGAAACCCAAAAGAATAAAATGACGCAGCTACTGAATGTTATTTTCTATTCAAAAACAGAGAACAGAGTACCATCAGTTGTGGTGACATGGAAAATGGTGGCCTTTGGCCATTAACATTGACTGACGAAATTATTGTTTTATAATTTGGACGTGAAAAGAACACAACCTTTAATTCCATTTTAATATTTAGATTTCATTTTTAAACCAAAAATTTAATTTATTTAAATGAGGAAGGTAGTTATAGTAGTCATAATGAAATATTTTTTTCAAAAATAATTTGATATGATATTTCAAAATTATGTTAAAAATGTACTTCTATATTTTTTTTTAGAAGTTGACACCCAAATCATTTACAAAATTTTAATGCTTCATAGGGGGAAAGCAAGCTTGTTGCATGATATGTACAAATTAATTTCTTTCTTCGTATATTTGTAAGGCTTGATGACCCTGGGGTGGTTATTCGAAAACCCACGATATGCTCGGTAACAAACCATGACACTGAGATCCTCCTCTTCCTGAATCCATATAATGGTATTTACGGTCTTCTGGTTGGATTTTATTGCTTAATTATTAATAATAATTATATAATTGTTAATATTTATTGCGTTAAAAGCACAATATATTAAAACACTATAATAACCAGTGTTGTATAACCGTTGAAAAATCAACAGAAACGGCTGATGAAAGACTCCTCAAAGAACGTCAACATCACCAAAATACATTCAATATCTCAATCATAAATAAATCATGTCGAAAATCACGGCATTTAATTTGATAAAAGAAAATGGTGGAATTCTGTGTTGAAGCGGTAGCATAATTTCATTAATTGATATTTCAGTTAAAAAAAAAATGTTTTTGGCTTTTCATAGTGTCCATTTAAAAATAAAACTAAAGAACGATTTAATATTCTCTATAGTGGGTGACAGGAATATATTTTGGTGTTGACATCCTTTTTCGTTTCAACCGGTTGAAAAAAACATATAATTTTTAATTATTCATNTTCCTCGTAATCCTTAATTATTATAACAATAGGTTGATAATTTCCCCTAAAATTCTGTAGAATCCGGCACTGTATACATTCAAATTCAAGGCGCGAAAGCTAAGACCCTAATTCATTTCAAAAGTGTCTAGCGATTTCAACTCATACATTCTTTCCTCGTTCTGTGAGCAAAATCAAATAGAATTGGGAAAAGGTGCAGTAAAGGAAGGGGTACAATTTGACTGGATGGGATTGATCAACACTTTTTAAATATGGCCCCTCCCTTCTGTTCGAGTTTTACATGTCTGTAATAAACATTAACCCAAATAAAATCCTGCATCCTTCATTAAAAACACCCCCAAAGGTTACTCACAAAACTACAATTTTCTTTTTTTTTATGCAAACACCTCGACCCACCCTGGACATGATTAAAAATAAAATAATTATATTAATTATCATTTTTCCAGTAAAACTTTTTGTTTTCAACAGTTTTTTCATTTAAAAATTTCGTCAACTGAATAATAAATATATGCAATAAACACCAGCAAGTAAATTTAAAACACACTTAATTTGATTATATGCGCTCTGTTTGCTGGTGTAGGTAACCAACTTTTTGTGAAAAATAGAAATTTCTGAAAGAGAAATGTTAATTCTGCATATTTTGATTTCACCAAATCTATTTGTACGGAACTGGCGGAAATGAACCCCAAGATAGCTAGGGCCACCCAAAGCTGGCACTTAAAAATCGAAAAATAATTATTAGAAATCGAATTATTTGTCGGTTTTTACAATTACTACCTATTTTGTGTGCAGGAGACTTGAAATTTGGTTACTTTTTGTGTCGTGTTAAAGTAAAGTTCGCTTCGTTCGTTCAACCTACGCTCAATTTTTGTGATTTTCAAAAGTTAACAGTTGGTTCGAGACAAGAGCTATTCCGGTCTTTTTTTTTTTTTTTTTTTTTTTTTTTTTNAAAAGGTTTTAGGCATTTTCATTTCATGACCCGCCCCTCCCCCCCCATAACTCCGGCCCTGATCGGGGAAAAAGTCCCAAATTCTCACCAAAGAAGCATGATAACAATCGCAAAATAATTTGAGTTTTAATAATTATTTTTCGATTTTTAAGTGCCAACTTTGGGTGGCCCTAGCTACCTTGGGGTCCATTTCTGTACAGGGGTTTATTAAGGAAAGTGGCCTTTATTTGAGCTCTAATAGAGGTTATTTCTTTTTTTCATAACCTTTTGAAACACCCTGTATACATTTTTGGATTTTACGTGATTCACCGTAAATAATCAAATTTTGAAAAGGGGAACTTTTTTCGTGACAATTCTTAACAGTTCATTCTTAAAAATAATAACCAAAACAGTTAATATAAAAGCTAGAATACCACCCTCTATAGAGTTAATATAAAAGCTAGAATACCACCCTCTATAGAGTTAATATAAAAGCAAGAATACCACCCTCTATAGAGTTAATATAAAAGCTAGAATACCACCCTCTATAGAGTCAATATATAAGCTAGAATACCACCCTCTATAGAGTCAATATAAAAGCTAGAATACCACCCTGTCATCATCATCAATTCCTAAAGCCAAAGCCTTGTCGTTGAAGCCATTCCTCTCTATCACTTGCCGCACTCTTCATATCTGAGAAAGATGAACATCTTATGGACTTCTAAATATCTCGCAAGCACTGCTCTCTTGGTCTTCCTCTGGGCTTTGTTCCTGAAACTTTTCCTTCAATTATATTTCTAATAAAATCATTATATGTCGGATGAGGTGACCAATCAGTTTTATTTTTCCACTGTCTATTGTTTTCATCAACTTTCTAAAAAAGTTTCTATCCGATTTATGGACGGTTTTCACCAACAAAAAATCGGCATTGAGAAGTACCACATCGGGATGTGCGAGAAAGCTGAAATTTGATACAAAGGTGTTCCGAAGTACAAAAAGTCATATCCTTGAATAAAATATTGAATTTTCTAACTAAGAGCGGTGCTTACACTGGGTGTCCGTTCCACCAATAACCCATAGTTAAGAAGTATCACTTCGAGATGAGCGAGAAAGCTCATCTCGAATTCCGCGATCTCGAAATTGTTGTTGAATTTTGTAACCTTAGCGAAGCACTGGAAAACAGCTGGTGTTTTGATAAATCTATATTAGATGCAGAAATCACCATTAATGACGCAAATACGAGCATACCTTTGAAGGACTCAAGAGTACGCACTTGGCTCAACTTCCCCGTCAATGTTTTTTTCATTTCAGACAGTTGGATATGTAAACAACAGGCGTCCCCCGAAATAAGCTACATCTCTAGAATAACCAATCGCAATGGGTACCGCGCGTTAGTCAAGCATGTTCTATTTAACTTTGAGAGTTCCACAACCCCGCGGGCATGTTTACATTTTCTACCCACTCTATCCCCCGCCCACCCCTCCAAAAAACACGCGATTGAGGGGGAGGGGGAATAATTTTTAACTTTGTCCCCTCCTATGCAAATATGACAAACTTTCTAATTTGACTTTCTGAGAATTGAACTTTTTTTAGTTTGTATTTGTTTATTAATTTATTGTACCTACATATTATAGTGAAAACATAATTATCAGGGTGATGTCCAAAGACATTTCATTGTGTTCAATGGACGCCTCTACATATTATAGTGAAAACATAATTATCAGGGTGATGGCCAAAGACATTTTATTATGTTCAATGGACGCCTCCAGACCAGGGCCGGATTTTGAGTATTCCAACATTGCCGATAATACATTATTTATTACCGCTAATGCTAAAAAAAAACAATTTGCTTATGTTGCATATTCCTTTCTTTATTAAGTTCCTAGGTAATAGGAATCTACTTGTACTTTCCTAAAATAGATTTTACTACATACTTTGAAGAGTTGGGGGCCCCGTCAAAACAATATAGGTTTATTTCAATTGTCAACCCAGAAATGTCGAAATATCTAGTGTAAGTTGTCAAAGCGCGGGGCCCGTAGCACGTGCTACTATTGTTAATCCGGCCCTGCTCCGGACGCTTCATGGGGATGATTAGTTTTTAAGTAGAACAGTCAAACATATCGGGGTCTGTTGGAGATCAAAAATTGTGAACGAAATTTCATGACTCTCCATGCGAAAAAGAAAATATATTTAAATTCGGCCGGTCCTAAACATTGGACCATTGTGCGTAAAACGGCTCAATCATTACATCTAAAGAACAAGTTTATCAGATGAACCCGAAAATGTAACATCATCATTGATCTCCTGAGTATATATTAATATTAGTTTATCTTCACGGGGTTAAGGTGAACACAGCCCACAAGATAAATAAATAATAAAAAGACATCATGCAGAAGAGATTGCAAATCCTAGAATATACATCCTGGCTTTGCAACCTTGAAAGAAAATATTGGCGGAAATGAAAGAAAAACAATTGAAAACAAATAGGAGAGGGAAGAGTAAACGTAATAAGGGAGTAATAAGGGAAATTGATGTTCCAGAATAAGGAGCTGTGATAAATCATTTGGGCCGATGACGGCCACAAGAGTTATAGGATACCAAAACAGTTGGCTATGAGGACACGATCATTGCAGGTAATAGGGGAAATTGATGTTCCAGAATAAGGAGATGTGATCAATCATTTGGGTCGATGACGGCCATAAGAGTTATAGGATACCAAAACAGTTGGCTATGAGGACACGATCATTGGAATGAAATGAGAGACAAAATTGGGTCATCAACAAATACAATGGCTATTCAAATAATGTTAGTTCGCCTCCACGTGGTGTACCCTTTTGACATACTGGAACAGCATGCCCACACAGTCGAAAGAGCGGATGTCAATCTCAGTATGTTTGAATCAAAAAGCATGATCTTTATTCAGACCACATATTATTTACAGTTTGAATCAAAAAGCATGATCTTTATTCAGACCCCATATAATTTATAGGTTCAATCAAAAAGCATGATCTTTATTCAGACCCCATATAATTTACAGTATGAATCAAAAAGCATGAGCTTTATTCAGACCCCACATACAATTTACAGTTTGAATCAAAAAGCATGATCTTTATTCAGACCCCATATAATTTACAGTATGAATCAAAAAGCATGAGCTTTATTCAGACCCCACATACAATTTACAGTTTGAATCAAAAAGCATGATCTTTATTCAGACCCCATATAATTTACAGTATGAATCAAAAAGCATGAGCTTTATTCAGACCCCATATAATTTATAGGTTGAATCAAAAAGTATGATCTTTATTCAGACCCCATATAATTTATAGGTTGAATCAAAAAGCATGAGCTTTATTCAGACCCCATATAATTTACAGTTTTAATCAAAAAACATGATCTTTATTCAGACCCCATATAATCTACAGTTTGAATCAAAAAACATAATCTTTATTTAGACACCATATAATTTACAGTTTGAATCAAAAAGCATGATCTTTATTCAGACCCCATATAAAGCCGCAGGTACACATTCGTACACAAAATTCCCCTTCAGGTACGAAACCCAAAAGAATAAAATGACGCAGCTACTGAATGTTATTTTCTATTCAAAAACAGAGAACAGAGTACCATCAGTTGTGGTGACATGGAAAATGGTGGCCTTTGGCCATTAACATTGACTGACGAAATTATTGTTTTATAATTTGGACGTGAAAAGAACACAACCTTTAATTCCATTTTAATATTTAGATTTCATTTTTAAACCAAAAATTTAATTTATTTAAATGAGGAAGGTAGTTATAGTAGTCATAATGAAATATTTTTTTCAAAAATAATTTGATATGATATTTCAAAATTATGTTAAAAATGTACTTCTATATTTTTTTTTAGAAGTTGACACCCAAATCATTTACAAAATTTTAATGCTTCATAGGGGGAAAGCAAGCTTGTTGCATGATATGTACAAATTAATTTCTTTCTTCGTATATTTGTAAGGCTTGATGACCCTGGGGTGGTTATTCGAAAACCCACGATATGCTCGGTAACAAACCATGACACTGAGATCCTCCTCTTCCTGAATCCATATAATGGTATTTACGGTCTTCTGGTTGGATTTTATTGCTTAATTATTAATAATAATTATATAATTGTTAATATTTATTGCGTTAAAAGCACAATATATTAAAACACTATAATAACCAGTGTTGTATAACCGTTGAAAAATCAACAGAAACGGCTGATGAAAGACTCCTCAAAGAACGTCAACATCACCAAAATACATTCAATATCTCAATCATAAATAAATCATGTCGAAAATCACGGCATTTAATTTGATAAAAGAAAATGGTGGAATTCTGTGTTGAAGCGGTAGCATAATTTCATTAATTGATATTTCAGTTAAAAAAAAAATGTTTTTGGCTTTTCATAGTGTGCATTTAAAAATAAAACTAAAGAACGATTTAATATTCTCTATAGTGGGTGACAGGAATATATTTTGGTGTTGACATCCTTTTTCATTTCAACCGGTTGAAAAAAACATATAATTTTTCATTATAATAAAGTTTTTTTTAAAAAAAACATTTTAACTATTCTCTTAATTATGGATGGTATAATGAAATAATATATAAAAATAATTATTTTATGTTTACTGAGAGAAAGGTGTTAATACTATCACGACACGAAACGAAATTTATGATCTTTAACTATAGGACACCCCGTATATAAAACAATAAAAAATCTATTTAATTTATTATTAGTTAATTTAATATTATTCATCCTATCTACGAATAATAATAATAAAAAAAGACAGTATTGATTTTTTTTAAAATTTAAATGGAAAAGATTTAAATTTGGTAAGTTTTCAATGGCACTCAGGATATCACCACATCTGTTGGCTCCTTAGTAGTTTCATCCATCTCAAAACTACCAAGCAGTCAACACCAATGGTCTGACGATGATAGCCTGAGTGCCATTAAAAGGTCACCAAATGTAAATCTTTTCGTTTTAAAATGTATACAATGATACTGTCCTTTTTATAAATAAAAATTAATTAATTTATAAATTTACTTCTTATTCAATTTTTTTAATTAATTACATATAATAATAAATTTCTATTTAAATCAAAACAATAACGAAAGCAATGATTATTATAGTTTTGAATTTGCGCACAGAAAAAAAACAGATAATTAATTATTTTTAATTATTAGATTCATCAGGACCTCCAATTTTTAATTAGGTTTAAATTAATATTAAAATCTGATTATGGAAGTACCTATGTTTAATTTGTGATTTATATAATGAAAATCACAAACACAGAGAAACATTTATGGAGAACAGAGGGACACATTGCACAATAAAATACAAGTTAATATTACTAGACAAATACAAGTAATATAAATTTGTAGTTTAATAAGAAAGAGGCTCCGAGCCGTAATTGAAATTCATAAACATCAGTTTCTGGGAAAATGTAAAAAGGTTGAACATTGTTCAGCCGCTTTTCGGTGTATGTACATACAGATAATCTTTCTGGAACCACAGAACCGATTTCAATATTGTTTCACTAATAAAGAGCTATACAACTCCTGGAGAGTAATATAGGACTATAATTAATTTATCTCAAAAAAGCCCTTGCCTCCAAGAAACTTACAGGCGTAGCATGGTACTGACCGAGCGAAGTGGGTTCTATAATAGTGGTCTTTTTATAACACGATAACTCCCGAGCGCCCTATCAGTTCTGATGAAATTTGGTATGGCCATTCATTATATTCATGGAATTATCTCTGGAATTTTGATATGGCCATTCATTATATTCATGGAATTATCTCTGGAATTTTGATGAAATTTGGTATGGCCATTCATCATATTCATGGAATTATCTCTGGAATTTTGATGAAATTTGATATGGCCATTCATTATATTCATGGAATTATCTCTGAAATTTTGATGAAATTTGGTATGGTCATTCATTATATTCATGGAATTATCTCTGGAATTTTGATGAAATTATCTCTGGAATTTGATATGACCATTCATTATATTCATGGAATTATCTCTGGAATTTTGATGAAATTTTATATGGACATTCATTATATTCATAGAATTATCTCTGGAATTTTGATGAAATTTGGTATGGACCTACATTATATTCATGGAATTATCTCTGAAATTTTGATGAAATTTGGTATGGACATTCATTATATTCATAGAATTATCTCTGGAATTTTGATGAAATTTGGTATGGACATTCATTATATTCATAGAATTATCTCTGGAATTTTGATGAAATTTGGTATAGACATTCATTATATTCATGGAATTATCTCTGAAATTTTGATGAAATTTGGTATGGTCATTCATTATATTCGTGGAATTATCTCTGGAATTTTGATGAAATTTGGTATGGCCATTCATCATATTCATGGAATTATCTCTGGAATTTTGATATGGCCATTCATTATATTCATGGAATTATCTCTGGAATTTTGATGAAATTTGGTATGGACATTCATTATATTCATAGAATTATCTCTGGAATTTTGATGGAATTTGGTATGGACCTACATTATATTCATGGAATTATCTCTGAAATTTTGATGAAATTTGGTATGGACATTCATTATATTCATGGAATTATTGAAACAATTTAAATAACTTGTTCACCAATATTTTTTTTCTTTTTTTAAAAAAAAAAAAAGTTTAGCAGCAACCTGACCAAGATTCTACCTACTCGGCCACGGGGGTCGCTACGGACCAATAAAAGAACTACACCAATCCTTAGGACTAAAATTGCTCTTAGACCTGAAAAGGTCATGTGGCTTAGAACTAAGACCTATAAACTATTTAAGGGATTAAGGAAGGTTTTTTTTTAAAAAAAAAAAATCTCTGTGACATGCTTTTTTTTATATATATATTATTATTATTTTTTTTTAAGAAACGCGTTAATTATTAATTTGAAACAGAAAAAAAAAATCACAATAAAAATTTAATAATCTGGATTTTTTTTAAAAAAATCCAACTTTTAATTATTATAACTATATAATATCGAAGAGAAGAAAAAGAAAATCAAACTTGACACTATCTTGCTATACACGTCTCTTCGTACCGCGAATTAAATTCTACTGAATCTCTCAAAAGTCAGACTGGAAAGCTGAACTTAAAGGCAATATTAAACGAAAGCTTTTTCTTCCTTTTCTTTCAGTATATCAGCAATGATTGGACGGCAAACACTTGCAAACACTTTCCATTTAATTTCAAAAATAAATATAAATGAAAATCTTTTCTACTAGTGAAAAATTACGCGATTTTTTTTTTACGAAATTATGTTTTTATTTTTTAAAAAATTACATGTTTTTTTTAAATGATTTCGGATTGTGTGATTATTAAATTTTTATTTTGGAATAAAATATTACTAAATAAAATTTGGTAAATAAATATTAAATTTTTTCAAGATAAAAAAATAGCCGATTGAATCGATTAAGATAATGAAAAAGGACTGCCTTGCTAATGAAAAAGGGTCGAATTTTGCCAAAGGACCGCGATATAAATACAACTAACTTAGAAATATTATTCATTTCACCAATGAAAATGGAGGTAAGTGAAATATTGATTTTTTTTTAATATTTTTTTTTCTAGATCCTTGGACCTGTAACCAATTTCACAATAAACTATTAACTGTACACCTAAAAGCTATTTTTTTTTTTTTTTTTTTTCAATTTGGCTTAACGCCTCTTTAACATCTATTGGTTATTCAAGACGGGGGTTTTACCCTCCACTCGATGTAAACTTGTAAACCAGCTACACACATTGACCTCACCCAGCCTGGGTTGGGCCGGAAAAATGAGCCAACGATACGCGGTGTTCCCAAGCGGTCACCCATCCAAGTACCGACCACACCCGACGTTGCTGAACTTCAGTGATCTGACGGGAACTGGTGTATTCAAAGTGGTATGATCGTTGGCAATAGCTACTTGTCCAATATTACTAGTGTATTTTGTATATGGGTTCGTTATAACACTATAGTTAACTTGTAGTTTATAATATTACTAGTGTATTTTGTATACGGGTTCGTTATAATACTATAGTTAACTTGTAGGTTATAATATTACTAGTGTATTTTGTATATGGGTTCGTTATAATACTATAGTTAACTTGTAGTTTATTGTGAAATGGGCCTCTGAAATCAGTTCCATTTAAACAAGCATTCGTTTTTTTAGACAGAGAAATTGTATAGCAGTTATGTTTCTTTGGTTCAAGTTTCACTTAAGAACAGAAAAAGTAACTCACATTTCCAACAAATTATTAATCTATACAATGAATGACTAAGGGCCTCTAGTAATTCACAAAACTACCAGAGGTTCCCCCTTTATCGAGAAGTAGATTTGGGCAAAATTAGAATTTCTGTGGACTCTAGATCCCTCTCAAATAATGTGGGCCGCTATGAGGCACCTGTAGGTCCAAACACAAATCTTCTGATTCCATGAAAGTAATGAATGGGCATACCAACTTTCATAAAAATACAAAAAGGTGTTTAGGAGTTATCGGGGAACAGTCGTACAAAGAAAAAAAAGGTGTTAAAACTAGACTTCACTTCGTTCAGTCAAATATTACCATTATTTTTATTTTGTTGGGATTGAGTCACTTTTTCTGAATACAAGTGTGCCTTAAGAGTTGGTTAATTTTTTACTCAATTATTAAACCATCAAGTGCATTCGTCTGTCCTTACTTACCCAGAACATGCAACCAGCTAACTGCTGTCCTAAGAATGTCGAATGTAACTCATTGTTCACATACCTGTAACAAAAAGGAGAGACAATAGAGGGTTTGGTAAGAATTTTACTAATAGTTGGGGTATGACTCCGGGGAGAACCGTAGGGTCCCATAGTTGTGGGATTTTTGTCGCGTGCGGCGTGCCACATCGCGGAAAAAATCCCACCAACCATATTTTAATTTTTTCCACTTCTCTTTTGTTTTGTTTAACTTTTTATGTTTACTTGTTAGCTTTATTGACATATTTTAACCCCCCTCGACAGGTTAGGAAACGTTTTTATGGCCATGCCTTTATTGCTTAAGCAAATTTTTTTTCAAATATTTTGAAAACGGGAAAAATATTTTGAACGTGCGATTTTTTCCTTGTTCGAGGACCCTACGGTTCTCCAAAGTCGGACCCCTAATAGTTAGGTGATCTGTAGACTTCAGACTACTTTGAGACCGCGGGTGGTTTAGTAGGGCCCCAAATCAACCAATTCTAGTGAATCTAATAAATGTCGAAATCAAGTTCCAAAAAAAGATCCCGAAATATTTTATAGGGGACAGGGGCGGATTTAAGGCTATATCTTGGGGGGGGGGCGGTGCAGCACTTCCGGAGGGCACAGGGGGGTCCGGGGGAAAATTTTGAATAATTAGGAGTCAAAATGTGAAAATCTGTGCTTTAAAACACAAGTGACTAAAACTTTAACATATTTAACAACATCATGCAATTTGCAAACGGAAATTACAAAAAAAAATCAAGTTAACGTAAGATGAGCTTTACGGTCATTGCGAAATGGCCGACGTGTCTAGCCGCCGCATGCGCGGATGGGGCATGCAGTTAGCGTTTGGGAATAGTGGCATTTTTACTGTTCCTGGACAGTTTGTATTAAAATGTAAAATAAACCTTCTTTTTGGGCCAGCTGATGTAAAGGGGCGGTCGCCCCCCCACGGCCGCCTTTAAATCCGCCCCTGATAGGGGACAGAAAACATCCCTTGATGTTTATTAAATACTCTATTAGTTGTGATGTGAAATGTAGACTCACTTAATGAATCGTTTTCTATTGGGCCAAACAGGTTTCAATTGTGGGCCCTTGAAAAGAAACTTAAATTTTACCTTTTACCAATATAAAGGAACTTAACTTCAAATAAGAATAAAGTTATGCCCCATTATTGGTCCCATTGGCGGAACAAACAACTTTCATAATGATGATAACATTTTTTCTAATAATGTTTTTGTATACAGAGTGTTCGAAAAGTCCCGGGACGGATTTTTTTATTTTTAACGGCTTATAACTTATAAGATAGAGACTTGAAATTTTATACCTAGTTCTAACACAAATTAATCTATTTTTTGGAGTAATTAAAATTTCTACAGGGTGTCTCAAAAGTGGGTAAACAGACACCAACTTAAGTGCGGGATATACAGCAGCAACAATAAACTTGGCCACAATAATCACTACTTTCTATTGGGCCAAACAGGTCGTGAATCTCGTGGTGCCATTTTTTTTTTTACCCAAATAGGTAAAATTTTATTTTAGGTTGATGTCAACATTTCGTGTTAACATTACCCTCCTTGGGTATAAAAAGTTAGAAAAAAAAACAATACACTCTTCGTTTTATTCCGAAAAAAACTCCATGATTTGGCGGGTTCGATCAGCGATCTGTTTAATGAAAGCATCAAGTAAGGAGTCGATTGTGTGTAGAATTTGAATATGGAATAAAAAAGGGGTTTCCATTTAAAAATCGAAAGTTGGTATCTGGTTTACCCACTTTTGAGACACCCTGTAGAAATTTTAAATAATACGCCAAAAAACTAGATTAATATGTGCCCGAATTACATATAAATTTCAAGTCTCTATCTTTAGCCGTTAAAAATAATAATAATGAAAAAAAACGACTCGGGACTTTTCGAACACTCTGTACCTACATTATTATAGACCTATCTTCGCGCAATTCTCATTTTATGACTTGTATACATATCCTTATTAATTCTAAGGTATTCCCTTTTTACAACCACTCCAATATACCAGGCTTAACAATTTCATAGATCAACCAATTCTCGCTAATACCAAATACCTACTAGCTACTCAAAATTGCCCTTAGATTAGGAGACTCGGGTATGGCTCCGGGGAGAACCGTAGGGTCCCATAGTTGTGGGATTTTTGTCGCGTGCGGAGTGACACATCGCGGGAAAAATCCCACCAACCATATTTTTATTTTTTCCACTTCTCTTTTGTTTTTAAATTTTTATGTTTACTTGTTAGCTTTATTAACATATTTTAAAACATTTTTACGGTCATGCCTTTATTGCTTGAGCAAAACTTTTTTCCCCAACCGGGAAAAATATTTTGAACGTGGGATTTTTCCCTTGTTCGAGGACCCTACGGTTCTCCCCTAAGTCGGACCCGAAATACCTCACACTCCAAACATGACTAATGATTGACATCGTCTTATATATCTTGGTTGTCTACGGTTTGAGTTTTTAAATGCCAATTTATATCTAATTCTTGGAAGCTGATAATTGACATAGGGTCGATGTTATGAACCAAGTAAAAAATTCGAAAAAAACTTTTTCAAATTTTCTACACACCCAGGAATCGAAGACAGTATCTCCAGACGTCTGAGATCTAGTTTTAACACCATTTTTTTAAACGCCTTTTTGTTTCAATATAACTTTTGAATATCACCTTTTCATATTTTGATGATACTTCGTATGAACATTCATTATTTTCATTGAATTAGCTGATTATTTGGGGTTCTATTAGTCTACCAAGGACGGCCCAGTGAGGTCTACAGACCATAGAACTAATATTTTTCCCCTTCGAGTATGTCACCATAAAAATGAAAAACATTTTTGGATATGAGTGACAAAGGAGAGTAAAAGCTTGTTATAGGATGAGAAATTCTTGTGATGTCAAAATGTTTAGGGGAATGGGGTGTTGGGGGTGGGAGGTGTTTTGTTTATTTAGTTGAGTAGGTGCAGGAAGGGTCCGTTCATCGTCCAGGGTAGAGGTGAGAGATGGCAATTTAATTAGCGTCTAATGGACATGATTGATTGATAACGACTTCTGAATGGTGGTTTTGTCTCTAATTAGTGTTCAGACGAGACACATGTGGCGGCCATTTTAACTAACTAAAATCTCAAATTATGACTGCTATAGTAGTCATAAAATGAGTCAGAAATTTACGAGCCATATGGTGGCCATTTTAACTATCTGAAATCTCAAATTATGACTATCATAGTATCTAGTCATAAAATGGGTCAGAAATTTACAAGCCATATGGAATAAGGAATTTTTTTGTGTTAAAGCTAATGCTTTGTCACAATGTACTTCCCCATGTTGTTACTAAATTTTTGCCTTCGCTTGGATTCGAACCAATAGCCTCCTGGTTACGAATCCGTCGTTCTTACCAACTGAGCTACTGAGGCTAATTTACAAGCCATATGGTGGCCATTTTAACTAACAGAAATATCAAATTATGACTACCATAGTAGTCATAAAATGAGTCAGAAATTTACGAGCCATATGGTGGCCAATTTAACTAACTGAAATCTCAAATTATGACTACCATATAGTAGTCATAAAATGAGTCAGAAATTTACGAGCCATATGGTGGTCATCTTAACTAACTGAAATCTCAAATTATGACTACCATATAGTAGTCATAAAATGAGTCAGAAATTTACGAGCCATATGGTGGCCATTTTAACTAAGTGAAATCTCAAATTATGACTACCATATAGTAGTCATAAAACAAGTCAGAAATTTACGAGCCATATGGTGGTCATTTTAACTAACTGAAATATCAAATTATGACTACCGTAGTAGTCATAAAATGAGTCAGAAATTTACGAGCCATAAGGTGGCCATTTTAACTAACTGAAATATCAAATTATGACTACCATATAGTAGTCATAAAATGAGTCAGAAATTTACGAGCTATATGGTGGCCATTTAAACTAACTGAAATATCAAATTATGACTACCATATAGTAGTCACAAAATGAGTCAGAAATTTGCGAGCAATATGGTGGCCATTTTAACTAAGTAAAATCTCAAATTATGACTACCATAGTAGTAATAAAATGAGTCAGAAATTTACAAGGTGGCCAATTTAACTAACTGAAATATCAAATTATGACTACCATATAGTAGTCATAAAATGAGTCAGAAATTTACGAGCCATATGGTGGCCATTTTCACTAATTGAGATCTCTAATTATGACTACTATAGTAATCATAAAGAGTCAAACAATTTTTGTGGGTATCACATCATTACTAGGAGCCTCATATACAGGGTGTAACAATTTAAGCATCAAATTGATGAGGCATATTCTTGAGACTAAAAGGTGGGTTTATTCTATGTTTTTTTTCTTCAAAAAGAGCTTCCTCTTTTTTCTAGGAGCTTTCAAAGTTCTAAAATATCAAATTATCAGAGAAATGACGGTCACATCAACTAAAAGTACTCTTTAAATAATGTAAGTACCAAAAAAAATCATCATTATAACATAAGTAGTTCAGAAGTTATTGCGAAAAAACGATTTTTATTTTAAAAATTTTTAAAGCTCCTAGAAAAAAGAGGAAGCTCTTTTCGAAGAAGAAAAAACATAAAATAAACACAGCCTAATTTAGTCTCTGGAATATGCCCGATCAATTTGATGCATGAATTTTGTTACACCCTGTATATTAGTCCAATAGCCAGAGATTTTTTGAATGAAAAAATTGGGGAAATCTCAATTTTTATATTAAGTTTTCGACCTCACAACTCTTGTGCGTTCTCTCCAATCTTGGAAAAACCGCTCAAAAAGCCGTTTTTTTCATTTTTTCCTTAATTACTCGCTTCCTGTGCATTTAAGGCGAACAGTTGTAGCGATTCATTTAAATGACAATTAAATTTCCTGCAATTTCAATTCACACATTTTTCCTGTAGGATGTATAGAAGCGCTCCTATAGGCGGCGCTTTTGTCGTAAAATGCCGGTTTTGACAAAAATGAACTTTTATATTCATTTTTACCTTTCTATTTCCTAAACAAAGCCTCAATACAACATAAACACCACTATAACAGTTGTATTAGATATTTTAATTTTACACCGAATTCATATATCAATCATGAGAAACGTTTTTGTAGAAGGTTCAAAAAAGAAAAAGAGCTGGTCGAAATGTTATTTTACTTATTTAATACATGTAACCGCCCATTAAGGAAAGGAATTCATCTTGCATTAAAGACGATATATGATTTTTTTGATGGGGTTGTTAGGTATGATGGGGAGATTATAAAACTGAATTTTGACCTCTTAAATTGAGGAGGGAATTTTAGGCGGTCATTCTACGCCAAAAAGCACATTCAAGTCGATATGTGATTTTTTTAAGCTTAAGATTTGTGTGTCCGGAAAAGTGGTACTTGTTGTCGATATTTTTTCTGGAAATTTGATCGAAAAATTGTGTCTACAAGAGGTGTAGAGGGGCCAAGTTCGCGTCCAATAATATCCACATGTTACACTTTGATTCAGCTGTAACTACCATGGTTTGGTAAACATGACCGGAAAAGAGATTTCATAGGTTTTTTTTGATAATATTTTTGATATTATGGAATCAAGTGAAAAATTCTTCTGTATAAACATTGGTAGAACGGTAAATTTTGGGTTCAATCACATCTATTTGGAAGAAAGAGGTCGTCCCTCCGCCGATTAAAAACTTTTCCTGGATTGTTTCCCTTATTGCAATTTGACTCACTAAATTCATGAATGGGTCATGCTTGAGATTGTAAGAAGTTACTTGAGGGTGATATCTTACTAACTTCCATATTGAAAATAGGTCATCTTCAGATTGTGAGATGTTACTTGAGGACGATATCTTACTAACTTCCATAGTGAAAATAGGTCATACTTCAGATTGTGAGATGTTACTTGAGGGTGATATTTTACTAACTTCCATAGTGAAAATAGGCCCTACTTCAGATTGTGAGATGTTACTTGAGGATGATATCTAACTAACTTCCATAGTGAAAATAGGTCATACTTCAGATTGTGAGATGTTACTTGAGGATGATATCTTACTACTTTCCATAGTGAAAATAGGTCATACTTCAGATTGTGAGATGTTACTTGAGGGTGATATTTTACTAACTTCCATAGTGAAAATAGGTCATACTTGAGATTGTGAGATGTTACTTGAGGATGATATCTTACTAACTTCTATAGTGAAAATAGGTCATACTTGAGATTGTGAGATGGAATTTTACTAACTTCCATAGTGAAAATAGGCCATACTTCAGATTGTGAGATGTTACTTGAGGATGATATTTTACTAACTTCCATAGTGAAAATAGGTCATACTTGAGATTGTGAGATGTTATTTGAGGATGATATCTTACTATCTTCTATAGTGAAAATAGGCCATACTTCAGATTGTGAGATGTTACTTGAGGATGATATTTTACTAACTTCCATAGTGAAAATAGGTCATACTTGAGATTATGAGATGTTACTTGAGGATGATATCTTACTATCTTCTATAGTGAAAATAGGTCATACTTGAGATTGTGAGATGTTACTTGAGGGTGATATCTTACTATCTTCTATAGTGAAAATAGGCCATACTTCAGATTGTGAGATGTTACTTGAGGATGATATCTAACTAACTTCCATAGTGAAAATAGGCCATACTTCAGATTGTGAGATGTTACTTGAGGATGATATCTTAATAACTTCCATAAAGAAAATAGGTCATACGTGAGATTGTAAGATGTTACTTGAGGATGATATCTTACTAACTTTCATAATGAAAATAGGTCATACTTGAGATGTTACTTGAGGATGATATCTTACTAACTTCCATAGTGAAAATAGGTCATACTTGAGATTGTGAGATGTTACTTGAGGATGATATCTTACTAACTTCCATAGTGAAAATAGGTCATACTTGAGACTGTGGGATGTTACTTGAGGGTGACATCCTCAAGGGTCGAGTCCACCCGAGCTGATGGTGGTGTAAAATAATACAGAAAGCAACTCTGCAATAATATTATTATGTTTATGCTATGGTTTTGGGGTTCCATGTCAATTATTAGCCTCCAAAATTAGATTTATAATGACAGTTAAAATATCACGTAGCAACAACAAATTATTTAGAGCTACACCCGCAAACACTTTGTAATATGGTTGGACACGATGATGCCACTGGTTGGGGTTGGGGTTGCGTTATTGAAATTTAATTCTTTTGCCATCAGTAATGCAGATGTGAAATGATGAGGAAGATATACTGACTAATAGAAGGGACGTTTTAACTTTTTTAGGAGAGGGAGGATTCACTTGTTATGGTCAGTTTGGCTAAGTGTATGTGGGGGAGAGGTATAACTTTACTGTTGGTGAGAGGTAGGGGTGTTTTACTTTACAAAATGAACATTTTTCGGTTAATGTATTTTGGTTTTTAAATATTATTCGTGGCTTTTTAAAAGGTATCCTTTAATCTTTTTTCCCCTTTGGTACCCCGCACGGAAAACTTTTTTCTTTTCTGATCCTCATCTTTTGTTCCTCCCCCCAACCCAACCCTATACAGCACTTTCCCAAACATCCTCACATAAATTTCAGAAGACTAACTTCTGAAGCCACACATTTGACGAGAGTTTCATCTGACGTGTACCTCCCAGTGCACTCCGAGTGTACCATTTTCATAAAGACCAAAAAAGAAGAAATTTTTTAAGAACACACTCAGAACTAGCCAGAGTCTATGGCACGTTGAATACACCAATCCCCGATAGATCACTGATTTTAAGCAACGTCCAGCGAGGTTGTACTTTGTGATGTTGGCTATTTTCCCGCACAAGCCAGGCTGGGTGTGGCCAATGTAGGTAGTTGGTTTGCAAGTCTTCAGCGAATGGAGGGTAAAACCCCCTTTCTCGAATGATCAATATTGAAGGGTAACCCTTATTTTATTCGGACTTTTATTTAAATAAAAAAATCTGGTGTGAACAACACACAACTTTTCTAATCCATTTTTTGAAGAGGCCTTCAACCGCTAATTAGCGGCCAACAATATTACACTTCAACCTAAATTGTAATTTTCAATTTGTTGTATGAAATTGATTATGAATATGCACCAAGTTTAAAGTTCTAGCTATTATACAGTTTTCATTTTAAGTAGGATATGCAAAAACCGCTAAAAAGCGGCATAAAACCGACAAAGGTATATTCGATTTTCACCAAAAGCTTATTTTGCCGTTCACGGCATAAAACTGACATACATACCAAATAGCACTTGTCGTTCTTGAGATATCTTGTTCACAGACAGACGGACAGACACACACACACGGACCAATGGCTGAAACTCGAGATTTGGACCCTGGGGACCCCAAAACGTGTTTTGGCATTGAAAACTCGACATCGAAAATTTCAGCCCATTACAATACTCCGTCTTATAGGATTAAGGAAAGTAAAAATAGTTGTAATATTCCATTTAATTTTCTCGAGAAATATAATTTTTTTCTCAATAAAAGTTACTTCCGGGGGTCGACCTGGATCTCACAATAGCCATTACCATAACCCCCTTTCTATCTCTAGAGCTTTACACAATTCAAAAATTTCAAGTCGTTCAAAGATCCGTAAGCGTAATTTGTTCCAATTTAAGTATGTCATACTATTAGTGAAAATAGATCATTCTTTAATTTGGGTTGAATTGGGATACTATGTCAAGTAAATCCATAATGGGGTAAAGAAAATACTTATCTTCACTTGACTATAAATTTTATAGTCAAGTGAAGATATAGTATTTTCTTTACCTCATTAAATCATTCTTTGGTAAGACCCATTTTTTGGAGAGATGAAAATGGTACCGACCTTTGATCACACAAACACCATCTTGTACAATCCGCATCCCCACCCAAAATATTGTTATTTATACTTTTTGTATTAATATACCTTACTCCACTGTGCGATGCCCATTATAAAAGAACAAATCCCGGAACTAGTATTTCCCCCCTCTCCACTTTGGTAAGTCCAGCCTTTGATCGCACAAACATCATCTTGTAGAATCTGCATCCCCAACCAAAATATTGTTATTTCTTTTTGTATTAATACCTTACTCCACTGTGCGATGTCCATTATAAAACAACAAATCTCGGAACTGGTATTCCCAACACCCCTTCCCCCCACCTCTCCAAACGTCCCGCCTTTAAAACAGAATTTGATTCTTTTTTTCATTTTTTTTTCATTTAAATCCACAGACTTTCTCTTTTAGATGCCCATCACAGGGATGGGATTACGACGTTGAGGACAGTGTGTGTGTGTGTGTGTGTGTGTGTGTGTATGCCTACCACGAACACAGGGGGGGGGGGGGCATGGACAATGCAAGCTCATTTAGAATTTATTATTGTACTCCGCATACAGTATCCTTAATATGAAATCGAATAAAAAAGGCGTAAAATAAACTGATGAAACGCGTACTTTCCTACTATCATTTACATAAATATAAGGGGAATCGTCCTTGAGGGCGGCTACAAGCTAACATTACAACGAGCAACTGATCCAAATGAATGTTGATTGTGAACTCCGGTATGCATCCCGAAATGCACTTGTATACGAGTATGTTTATGTATGTTACGACATGAAGAGGAGAAAAAGTGCAGCTGGCAGTGCCCCCTCTGTGACTTCTCAAGAGAAGGCAGACAAGGAAGAAGGTACTTACTTTCCCACATCAAACAAAAGCACGAAAGTAATACAACTCCAAACACTAACCAAAACAATAACAAATGCACTCTGTGTGATATCCAATTTAATCAAAATCAGTGTACCAAAGCCATATGAGAAACAAACACCCTACTGCATATGAGGTACCTTCCTGCCAACCAAATAAAATCATTCCTACATCTAGTCAAAACACAGCCACTCAACGTCAAGAAACTTCCAATTCCAAACCAAGGCAGTCAACATCGATGTCAAAGAACATATAAAAATAGAGCGATACTCGTCAGCCATCAAAGAAATGAAACTTGTAGAGCGGGGTCAAGGAAATGGAAACATCGTACACGATGAATACCTAAATCATGTAAACAAGCCACAATTTTCATCCGATTTTGACAAACGACGTATACTTAAAAGCACCATACAAGAGTTCATTAAAGACAAAGTCGATGCCTCCCGCTGTGTCGGCCCCTCTAAGCTCTGTATCTAGAGAATGAAGACTGAGAGCTCCATAAAATTGTGTTTTGGTATTAAATAAATAATAATAAAGAAGAACCACAAAAAAAGACACTAAGTCTTTTGAAAAAAGTTAGGGAGGAAGCGGGGAGAGGGCACACAAATATAACTGATGGGCAGTATACATATTTTTTACCTACTCTAAAACTTAAAGTTAGCTTCGTGTGTTGAATTCATATGCCGCCTAGTCGTTTCTTTTGAACTGATATACGGTATACATGTTGGGCTCTATTCCCAGAATTGCAAGCCAACGACCACTCCAAGATCTGGAATTTACCAAAAGCACAACTCCCGACATTCGGCAATTGTGCAAGATCTGGAAGTATGTAAGAATAATCAACTCCCGACATTCGGCAATAGTGCAAGATCTGGAAGTATGTGGGAATGATCAACTCCCGACATTCGGCAATTGTGCAAGATCTGGAAGTATGTGGGAATGATCAACTCCCGACATTCGGCAATTGTGCTAGATCTGGAAGTATGTGGGAGTGATCAACTCCCGGCATTCGGCAATTATGCAAGATCTGGAACTATGTGGGAATGATCAACTCCCGACATTCGGCAATTGTGCAAGATTTTTTTTTTTGCCAGCAAAAATTAGTAATTGGTCCGTTTTCCAAACCTTTTTGTTTAGGAGAAAAAGTACGAAATTAAGATTATAGTATAAGTCAGAGTTTATGGCACGTTGAATACACTAGCTCCCGTTAGATCACTGAAGATAAGCAACATCCGATTGCACCCAAAAGTTTCGGTCCACAACTAGAGCCCAGATGGGACCTATATACCAAATTTCATCCAAATCGGTCACCGCTAATTGGCAAAAGTGCCCATCACTGCGTACGGCGGCCAAACGTTTTTTTTTATTGGTTTTTTGGATTCTACGAACCTTGAAACGTATAATATCAAATTTTGAGGGGGGGATGATTCTTTTTTTTTTTTTCGTGACGATTCCATAGGTTCATTATTGAAAATAATAAACCAAAAGAAGAAAAAAAGAAATCTATCTGAGAATACATAAGACACAGTGATCACCTGGGCAGTGGGTTCAGGAAATTCAAATCACATCAAAGTTATTAAGGAAGCAAATGGAAGAATTATGTGCTGGCGGAGAAAGATTTTTTTAAAATAAATAAATAGTATTTATATTGTACAGTACTCTTGGGGGGTTCAGGAAGGGGATGGGGCATGAGAGAGGATTTTTTTTAAAGCTTCCCAAAGGCGTCGTTACATGAAGTAAGATATATTATGTTCAAGCTGGAGACTGTGACTAGCAGCTTGCAGCTTTACATTTTTTTTTAAACTTTATATTTTAAGGAGAGGAGTAGAGTGAAGTGACATCCCCAGTTTTTGCTTGTCCCTATCCAGGAGTCATAGTAACCCGTTCTCTATGTATGGGTCATCAGGACCTGTTAAACTCTCTAAGCTCGTACACTAAAAAAATGCTCCTTTAATCCGAATACTTTTAAGAAATGTTAATATTAGCTAATTTGTAATGTAATAAGCAGCTTTGTCAATCTGTTAAGATTTAGTCAAATGTATGTCTGGCAGAAGATTTCCACTTTTCTCTATCCTGTGCTTCCTGAATCCAATTTATCGCAATCATCTTTTTAATGTCTACCTATTTCCGAACGGTCTTCCCAACGGACGTCCTCTAGGTCCTTTGTATTCCCTAGGGCTCCATTCTAGTACAGATTTAGTACAACTGTTGTCACAGGTTACCAAACAAATGGGGATACCAAACATACTAATAACTATGAAAAAAGTATGCACTAACAGGTCTATAAATCAGGTTAGAATCTCCGGCGAAAAATCAAACCCCTTTGAGGTCGTTAGAAGAGTAAAGCAGGGTGATGGAATATCCTAATTACTGTTCAAAATAACTTTGGAGAAAGTAATCCAAGACCTGTGGAAGGATGAAGAACTTGTGTGCAAATACTGCAAATTACTGACTTATGCTCATGACATGGCCCTAATCGGATACAACTTAAAAGAAATCGAAAACTGCCTCAAACAAGTAGAAGATAGAGCAAAGGAAGTAGGTCCAAAAATTAACGAAGAGAAGACAAAGTACATGCTGGTGAGAAAAATGAGAAGACAGAGAGTTGCAAGAAACATCGAAACAGCCCAAACAGTCATTATAAACAATAAGAGTTTTGAAAAGGTTAAAGACTTCAGATACCTAGGAGTGAACATAAACGAGAACAACGATATCTCACAAGAAATCAACATCCGTCTTGAGAATGCAAACAGAAGTTACTACAGCATGCACAACATCCTCAAATCGAGAAAAATCTCCCAAAACACCAAAGTCAAAATCTACCGAACAATAATACAGCCGGTCATCCTGTATGCAGCAGAAAATTGGCCACTAAAACACAAGATCCTGCAAAGAATACAAACGTTTGAAAATAGAGTTCTTCGTAAAATCTTTGGACCAACCTTCGACTTACAACAAAACCAATGGAGGATCAAAAAGAACGAAGAACTCTATGCACTTTATAAAAATCCAACCATCACAAACGTTATAACCGAAGCAAGAATCCTGCGGTGAGCTGGCCATGTTGCGAGAGCTCAAAATAACAGCAACATCAAAAAATCACTCCATCTTCAATACAACGAAATAAGACCTATTGGAAGACCAAGGAAGAGATGGGAAGATGGAGTGAATGACATCCTACAAGAAATAAACGTTGAGAGCAGTGCAAGTTGGGAAAACATCGCCCAAGACAGAGCACAGTGGAGTAGGATGGTGTCCGAAGCTAATGAACCCCGCGTTCTGTGAAAGCTGTGGAGTAAGTAAGTAAGTTGTCACAGGTTCTTGCAATGTGACCTGCCCAGTTCCACTTCAATAATTTCACTCGCTTGATGTTGTTAATTTTCCTCTAATGTATTCATTGACTGTCTCACCCCCATGTATGTTAATACCGGCAGGACACATTGGTCGAACATCTTCACTCGCTTGATGTTGTTAATTTTCCTCTAATGTATTCATTGAGTGTCCATGCTTCACTCCCATATGTTAACACTGGCAGGACACATTGGTCGAACATCTGTTTCTTTGGGTACATTGGCATCCTAGATTTGAATATTCCAACATGTTGTCTAATATGCTTGCCAGCTTGAGTTTATTCTTCGATGAATTTCTTGTTTCAAATTACCTATCTGATTTATTTATGAGCTGTCCCAGATAGATGTATTCTGTTATACCGTTTCTAAGAGCTTGCCTAATTTGTAGTGTATTCTAAATAGTACACAGCTCCTTTAACTCTACTGATACGTTCTTTTGGAACGCAATTAAAGGAGATCCTTAGCCAGCGTCCATGGCACGTTGAATACACCGGTTCTTGTTACATCACTGAAGTTAAGCAACGACGAGGTTTTACCTGGTGGGTTACCACGTAGGATTAGGTTCGCGCCCTCATGATTCTAGTTATTTTTCCGCCCTAACCCAGGCTTGGTGAGTTCAATGTGGGTAGGTGTTGTGTAAGTTTACAGCAAATGGAGGGCAGAACACACGTCTCAAATGACCAATAAACCAATAAGACGTAATAGGGTTGTTAAGCCAAAATCCGAAATGGTAAACAATGCCATTACTTAATATTAACATAATTATTGAAAAAAAAAAAAAAAAAAAAAAAAAAAAAAAAAAAAAAANATCGGATGTATCTGGAGTGTTCGATATCCCCCCCCCCACACTTTCACCTTACTAAACTGTTGGGTCCTCCCTTATCATTTTCATTGACGCTTACATCTAACCCCGTATTTTCATTATAAAATTTCATTACACAGTGGATAAATCCAGAGTGTCCGATATCCCCGCCCCCCCTTCACCTTACCAAACTGTTGGGTCCTCCCTTATCATTTTCATTGACGCTTACATCTAACCCCGTATACATATTGGAAACTGTTTCTTTATAAAATTTCGTTATGCACTGGATAAATCCAGAGTGTCCGATATCCCCCCCCCCACTTTCACCTTACCAAACTGTGAGGTACTCCCTTATCATTTTCATTGACGCTTACATCTAACCCTGTATAGATATTGGAAACTGTTTCGTTATAAAAGTTCATTACACAGTGGATAAATCCAGAGTATCCAATACCCCCCCCCACTTTCACCTTACCAAACTGCTGGGTCCTCCCTTATCATTTTCATTGACGCTTGCATCTAACCCCGTATACATATTGGAAACTGTTTCTTTATAAAAGTTCATTACACAGTGGATAAATCCAGAGTATCCGATATACCACCCCCCCCCCCCCCANTATTCGACATACTCCCCCCCCCCACACACACACACTTTCACCTTACCAAACTGTGAGGTCCTCCCTTATTCCCCCCCCCCCCCCACACTTTCACGTTACCAAACTGTGAGGTCCTCCCTTATCATTGTCATTGACGCTTACATCTAACCCTGTATACATATTGGAAACTGTTTCGTTATAAAAGTTCATTACACAGTGGATAAATCTAGAGTGTCCGATATCCCCCCCCCCACTTTCACCTTACCAAACTGTGGGGTCCCCTTATATGTCATTGTAATTAAAGATTTATTGCACTCAAAACAACAATATAATATCTGTGAACTTACACAACATAGTAATACAAAGGGAGAAGGGGAGAGATCAAAACAGAAAGAAAATGTCCCTAGAATCGCCTATTCTCGGGACATAAGAATGGAAATAAAAGCAGAAGAAAAAGAGGGCCAAAAAAACGGAAGAAAAAACAAAAAGAAAATAGGAAATAAATCAAGACAGATTAGACTGAGAAAGGCGAGGAATCAAGCAAGAAAGAAATCTGTTTAAGGGGCAGGAAATTGGGAGAAAATTAAAAAAAAGAAGGAAGTAAAGCGAGAGACAAAGAGGGCAAAAAAATAAGAAAAGATTATAAAGGAGACATCAAGTGTAAGGAGACATCAAGTGTTACTGATCAAGTGTTACATCAAACTTCCAACATTATAATTGTGGTGAAACAGGCGCTGGTGTTGGTCGTTCGGAGCTGTAAGAATAGGAAAAAGAGAGAAAATACATAGAGAAAGAAACAAAATGGGAGAAACGAAAGAAAACAAGAGAGAAGAATAGGAAAAAGACAGAAAATACATAGAGAAAGAAACAAAATGAGAGAAAGGAAAGCAATCAAGAACAGATTAGAAGGGAGAAAGAGAAAACAATACGAGAAAAGCAAAAGAGAGAGAGAGAGAAAGGTAAAGAAATCAAAAGAGAAAATAGCTAGAGAAAGAAACCAAATTAAGAGAAAGGAAAGAAATCAAAAATGAATTAGAGAAAAATAGACCAAAAAGGAGAGTAAGGGTGTGATTGTGTAGGTGAGAGAGAGAGAGTGAGAGAGAGAGAGAGAGAGGGAGATGGGGCTCTCACCACTAGTTTGGATTCATTCTACAGGTTGAAAGATATTGTATTGGAAAAATAAATTATTTTCGTGGTGTGCAGGCATTTTGTATTGGCAAATTAAGATTGATGGATGTTGACAATCCGATAGGGGCGAAGTGGTACATTTTGTACAGGGTCATTTGGCCTCACAAATCTCTGAAAACAGGTTCAAATAGAGAAAAACACAAATCGTATATTGAAACATAAAAAACGTGAAATTGTTTCGTAATTTTTTACAAGTAGTTTGTTAAGACTCCTTGTTAAGATTTTTTTACTATTAGTTTGTTTCTCTTGGTGAAATTCCATACCAAGGCTCATCGGAAAGTGTGCTCGAGAGTTATCGCGGAACTAACAGATACGTTTAATAAAGAAACTTGTGGCGTTATAAAGCTATAGTTCACTTCGTTAGAAAAAATACATGGTACCATTGAAATAAAACAATGCTGACATCAAAATGACCCTGAAGGTTAAACTTTAGGGCCCCATAAAGGTCACCAAGACATGTCACCCTCATTGGCATGAACCTCCCGACAGTATCCAAGGTATTTGAGTATTCTAATTAAAATGACTCTTAATAAAGAAACTTGTGGCGTTATAAAGCTATAGTTCACTTCGTCAGAAAAAATACATGGTGCCATTGAAATAAAACAATGTTGACATCAAAATGACCCTGAAGGTCAATCTTTAGGGCCTGATAAAGGCCAGCGAGACATGTCACCCTCATTGGCATGAACCTCCCGACAGTATCCACGGTATTTGAGTATTCTAATTAAAATGACTCATCCTGCAGAGTGTAGAGTACACTACGGTCAACGAGATTATTCGGACATCAAAATGTTTGCCCGAAGTCCAAAAATTTCATGACTTTTGACCTAAATGGTCAAACAAAATTAATTTGAATAGGCAACAAAATTCAAGCTCTTGTCGTTACTCTTTTTAGTCGCGACAGTCACACACACATACACACACACACACACACACACACGGACTAATGGCTGAACCTCGAGATCTGTGGGTTCTGGAGACTTCAAAACGAGTTTTGGCATCGAAAATATCGTTACAATAATTTCCTTTTTATAGGATAAGGTAAGCAAAACATTTTTCTCCATCTTTTTTTTTTTTTTTTTTTTTTTTTTTTAATTTGGCTTAACGTCTCTTTAACATCTATTGGTCATTCAAGACGGGGGTTTTACCCTCCATTCGCTGGAAACTTGCAAACCAGCTACCCACATTGACCTCACCCAGCCTGGGTTGGGCCGGAAAAAGCAAACGATACGTGGTGTTCCCAAGCGGTCACCCATCCAAGTACTGACCACGCCCGGACGTTGCTTAACTTCAGTGATCTGACGGGAACTGGTGTATTGAACGTGGTATGATAGATTGAACGGTAAGATAGATTTCCGAACGAATTATTCAACCTTTGTGTTATCTAGCTACCTTATCATAAAAGAATGATAAAGGAAACATCACAAAAGATAAAATGGTTGCAGGAAAGGAGATAATGATAGACATCAAACAAGTGAGTGTAGAAAAGTTTACATCAAACATCTGCATTGAAGATACAACTTTCAGTTTAATTTCTAATTGTTAAATTAAAATGTACTTTTCAGACAGTTCCAAGCATTGCAAAACAGAAACATTCAGTGTACCTATTGAAAACTTAAGACGGGGTCAAAAAAAGGTAAATTACAAAAAATCTGGTGTAACTTTCCTTAACAAAGAAGAATGATGTCAAAACACAATTTGAGGTCCCTCAGAGCCTAAATCTCGAGTTTCAATTCTTATCTTTTATCGGGGATGTGTACGTACCGTGATCAACGAGAGTGAGAGACAAAAATAATTCGCCTAGTTTTAGACACTCTTGGAAATCATGTCTTAGAAATTTCCAATGGCCACCATCGGAAACAATGATTGCACTTATGATAATATATTTAATTGTTGTCGGGCATTTAGAAGACCCTCTATTTTCTTACAATCAAAAGCTGGTAGAAGATATTATAGACAAAATGGTAAGCTCAAAGGAAAAAGAGTAGATTTCCTGTTCTCAGCAGCTTTATTTAGTGAATTGAAAATTATCTTTCATTCCATGCTGGTAGGTATACTTGCAGCTTAGGGTGTTTTGTGATTCGTGGCCACATCGTCTTTGATGGTGCTTCTTAATTTAAGTAAATCTTAGAAAAATTCGAAGAGAAAACTGTGGGATCTGAAATATCCACAGAATTTGAAGCTATTAATTGTCCTTTCTTTTGGAGTTTAGTTATTGTTCATTATTGAAAATAATAAACCAAAATCAGTTTGTCCACCGTACGCCGCGCCGTACGTCGTGATAGGCACTTTTGCCACTTAACTTTGACCGATTTGGATGAAATTTGGTATACCACCCTGGATACTAGTGCATATACTTATTTAGTTCCTCTATCTCCGTGTTTATTTTTCAACCACCCTGGATACTAGTGCATATACTTATTTAGTTCCTCTATCTCCGTGTTTACTTTTCAACCACCCTGGATACTAGTGCATATACTTATTTAGTTCCTCTATCTCCATGTTTACTTTTCAACCACCCTGGATACTAGTGCATATATTTATTTAGTTCCTCTATCTCCGTGTTTACTTTTCAACCACCCTGGATACTAGTGCATATACTTATTTAGTTTCTCTATCTCCTTTGGCAGGTATTTTGATTTTTAAAATTATATACAAATCTCGGATAAAGGCATTAATCATGAAGATACATTATTTAAAAAAATGCATCTATCTATCTCCATCATAACAATAAGAAAAGAACAAAATGAGATCAACTCAAAAGATGCAACAACAACAAGACGAAGTTTGTATATTTTGAATGATGAGTGTCTTGTCTAGAGGCGAATTGGAAAAAGAAGAAGAGAGAATTAAGATTGAGAAAAGAGGGGGAGAGAGAAAAAATATATATAAAGTTTGACACAAAGAGAAAACATTGATGAAATAATAAAAAGAGCAAATAAAAATTTTAAGATGAAGAAACACAAGAAAGAGGAAGAAGAAACCAAAACAACAACAACAATAAATAAAAATCCCTTTTCCAAAATTTAAACTGTTATGGTTTTCAAGATATGACTGGCAAGTATGGAAGAAGAAAAAAAGAAAGGATAAAAGGAAAAGACAAAAAGAAGACAATAACACTAAAAAAAAAAAATATATTAGGAAGATAGGAAGGANTAAAGTTTGACAGAAAGAGAAAACATTGATGAAATAATAAAAAGAGCAAATACAAATTTTAAGATGAAGAAACACAAGAAAGAGGAAGAAGAAAACAAAACAACAACAATAAATAAAAATCCCTTTTCCAAAATTTAAACTGTTATGGTTTTCAAGATATGACTGGCAAGTATTGTCCGAATTACTAATAAGGTTGCCTTTATGATTGTATGGAAGAAGAAAAGAGAAAGGATAAAAGGAAAAGACAAAAAGAAGACAATAAAACTAAAAAAAAAAATATTTGGAAGATCCTAAGGAAAAATAGAAATAATATGATAAATCAGAAAAGCGAGGAAGATTGAAGAAGTATTACTTAGAATGTAGGAATAACAAGACTAGATAAATAATTAGAAATAATATGATACATCAGAAAGGCGAGGAAGATTGAAGAAGTATCACTTAGAATGTAAGAAGAGCAAGACTAGATAAATAATTAGAAATAATATGATACACCAGAAAGGCGAGGAAGATTGAAGAAGTATTACTTAGAATGTAAGAAGAGCAAGACTAGATAAATAATTAGAAATAATATGATAAATCAGAAAAGCGAGGAAGATTGAAGAAGTATTACTTAGAATGTAGGAATAGCAAGACTAGATAAATAATTAGAAATAATATGATAAATCAGAAAAGCGGGGAAGATTGAAGAAGTATTACTTAGAATGTAGGAATAGCAAGATTAGATAAATAATTAGAAATAATATGATAAATCAGAAAAGTGAGGAAGATTGAAGAAGTATTACTTAGAATGTAGGAAGAGCAAGACTAGATAAATAATTAGAAATAATATGATAAATCTGAAAAGCGAGGAAGATTGAAGAAGTATTACTTAGAATCTAGGAAGAGCAAGACTAGATAAATAATTAGAAATAATATGATACATCAGAAAAGTGAGGAAGATTGAAGAAGTATTACTTAGAATGTAGGGAGAGCAAGACTAGATAAATAATTAGAAATAATATGTCACCATAGAGTGTGTTGTTGATCCTGGCATATGTCATCTATCATACTAGTGAAAAAATCTGCAAATGATTTTTTTGTCAATTTGGGAACTTTAAATGTGAGGTCAGTCCATTACAAGAGTCTATCCGAAGTCTTACTTTCGTCTCACTTCCAGGGCCGGATTAACCTTCCGCGGGGCCCGTAGCATTTTCACAGAGCGGGGCCCCTCCACCCCCGCCGGCACCGTCTAAGTAGTCTACTTTTTGGAGGCATTACAAATATTGATTATCTTTTGGCCTTTTGGTATAGTATACATAAAGATTAGCACGTTTACCGCTCATGCTAAAAACAATTGGCTTATGATGCAATACTCGTTGTATTTTCCTAAATTAGATTTTACCATTTGTTGTAAAGTTTTTTCAATTGACAACACACAAATGTCGAAGTATCTAGTGTAAGTTGTCAAAGCGCGGGACCCGTAGGACGTGCTACAAGTGCTACTATCACGTGCTACAAGTTCTCCTATTCTTAATCCGGCCCTTCTAACTTCCATATTGAAAATAGGTCATACTTGAGATGATGAGATGTTACTTAAAGATGACATCCTAAGAAGCCGAATCTACCTGTGCTGATGTTGTAAAATAATACAGAAAGCAACTCAAATCCAATTATATTGCAGTGATTGACATAGTACTCCATGTCAATTATTAGCTTCCTAGGTTAGATGTATGATGACAATTAAACTTTAGCAGCAAACAACAACTTCTTTTGAGCTGCAGCCTTTCAACGATGCCGTAAAGAATAGATTGAAACCTTTTTTTTCTAAACCCAAGATATAAAGACATTTAGGAATTTACCAGTTGAAAAAAGATCCCAAAATAAAAGAAAAAAATTCATGATCAGTTCAAAATGAACCTGAGCCCTTTTACAAGTAGATGAAGACGTAGGCTTGTGCCAAACAAGCCTTTATATTTTCAAACTAAACACCAACTGTCACAACTTAAACAAAAGATCTTTCTTCTTCACTGAAGTCTGAGAAAATTCAAAGCATATCAGATGATGTTCTTTTTAACTTTAAAAACACAAAGGCCTCCATCAGCAAACTGTTCTCTTCTGAGAAAATTTTACAAAATAATAATTGCGAGAATAAAAGATATCCCTAATTACCATATTCAAACAAAGGTTGTGAACAAAGTTGAAATAGAAATTTTAGCAGGGTGTAAAGGAAAGCACTGGGGAAAATTTTGAACAAACAATTTGGAAATGAAAAAACCGTCCTCGTGCCATCTATTTTAAGCTTAGGTCATCAAAAACCTTTTGGGTAACCTGAATAAAGAGGAACTCCGCAATAAAACCAAGAAGAACATTTGGCAATTTTTTCAAAATTTCGGGGAATTTTTTAAAAATTCAATGAGAATTCTTGTGCGTTTGCGTTTGAAACACATTCAAAATTTCAAGATAACTTCGGCACTGTTGGGAATTACATCAAACTTCAATGAAAATTCTCAGGCGTTTACAAAATTCAATGACAATTTTTGTGCGTTTGCGCATTCAACGCATTTGGACACTATTTCAAAATTCCTAGATAACTTCAGCACAGTTGGGAATTACATCAAAATTCAATGAAAATTCTCAGGCATATTCAAAATTCAATGACAATTCTTGTGCGTTTGCGTTTGAAACATTTGGACACTAATTCAAAATTCCAAGATAACTTCGGCACTGTTGGGAATTACATCAAAATTCAATGAAAATTCTCAAGCGTTTACAAAATTCAATGACAATTTCTGTGCGTTTGCGCATTCGACGCATTTGGACACTATTTCAAAATTCCAAGATAACTTTAGCACAGTTGGGAAATACATCAAATTTCAATGAAAATTCTCAGGCGTATTCAAAATTTAATGACAATTCTTGTGCGTTTGCGTTTGAAACATTTGGACGCTAATTCAAAATTCAATGAAAATTCTCAGGCGTTTACAAAATTCAATGACAATTTTTGTGCGTTTGCGCATTCAACGCATTTGGACATTATTTCAAAATTCCAAGATAACTTTAGCACAGTTGGGAAATACATCAAAATTCAATGAAAATTCTCAGGCGTTTACAAAATTCAATGACAATTCTTGTGCGTTTGCGCATTCGACGCATTTGGACACTATTTAAAAAGTCCAAGACATTTTTGCCTAATTCAAAACTCTATGATAATTCCCGGGTTTCCAGTTCATGTCGAATCAGAAAGGGGAACCCAGAATCATTATCCACGAGTAGTAGATGCAATTGACAGACAAAAACTCATTTAGACCTGCATTCTCAAACATCAAGGTCGATAATGAATAAGTTCAAAACGACTCGCACATTTTGAAGCAGATTGTACCCAAAATTTGTTCCAAATTGCTGCACAATTGTGATTTCTTTTTACAAAATTTCTCCAAATGCCAAAGTTCTTTTGTTTTGACATGTCTTTTGTTCTGGGGTGTGATTTCTTGACTTCTCTTGTGTGAATTCATTTCTAATTTTATAAATACTCCTTGCATTGTTTCTACGCTTTTCTGATTTGTTTCACAAAGGAAATTCAATGAAGACTGACACTTAGAATTTACTTGATTCTTACGCTGACAATGGAAGTGATTCATATCCTGATCTCAATGAAAATAGAATAATAATAGAAATAGCTGATGCCCGCAACTTTGTATCTGTTTTCTCCTGTGGCTGTAAAATTGCTTTCAGTCAAAACAATTCAGTATGTGTTTTTCTCAACAAATATCGGAATATCTGGGATATGAACCATGATACAGTGTGGATTTGATATTACGTGATATCTCTTATCGTTTAGGTTGTGTATTTGTATGGTGATAACTCACATCCTCTTGTACTTACAATATTATGTTTTATTATTTTCAAATGTGATTTTTATGAATCGTCACGAACTAAAAACCTCGAAATTTCACATTTTACGCGGTTCCAAATATTTAGAATCCGAAAATCAATTAAAAAATCCGTTCGTCCGCGTAGCCGTGAGAGGCACTTTGACCACTTGGTTGTTATACATGTATTAAGTACCATTTGGGGTCCAATTGTACTCCGATACCATTCGTGACAGTCAGTCACATACAACGTTCTTTTCTTTTGTGGCTGACGATTTCTTTGATGTTCTTCATCTGCGTTTTGGAAGATAAAGCTAATCAGAGTTAAGTTTAATTCGGTTCGACACGTTTGTTCACTTGAGTGATTAGATAGGAACTTTACCGATCAGTTCCTATCTACACTCGCAAAGGAGATAGGGGAAATAGAATTTGGGTAAAAGGATAATCGGATAATCAGTAGGTGGAGGGGAACTTTCGATCAAAAGTGATTAACCGATAGATATCAAATTCTGAACATCAGTATATCAACTGCGTTTTAAAAGTATAGATTGAAAAACATCCCGACGTGCATATATGCATAAACACAAACTGATTGTTTTAGGGACAAATTTTATCATTATTAAACTATTTGCAGATCTCTATTGAGACTCCAATTATCACTGCGACCCTTATTTAGATCTATTAATGGAGTTAGATAGGAACCAACAGCCCTCTAGGTACCAATCCACCGCCTCAAACAACTGAGATACTGAAGCTGCACTTTTCGGTGTTAGCTGTTTAGGGACATTTAATTCCGTTTAATAAACAAATTGTTAAGTTATCGTCAACGAACTTGGTCCATTCCTAGGTTTCCATAGGAATGTTTTTCTCCATCTTGTAGCAAGAAAGTAACGACGGAAGCAGCGCCAAATTATTGCCAACGATCTTTCTCCCACTCCTATAAGTATAGGTTTGCATACCCATGTTTTTCCCCACGGAAACGACGGAAACAGCGCCAAATTATTGCCAACGATATTTCGCCCACTCCTATAAGTATAGGTTTGCATACCCATGATTTTCCCCATCTTGTAGCAAGAAAGTAACGACGGAAACAGCGCCAAATTATTAACAGTGATCTTTCGCCCACTCCTATAAGTATAGGTTTGCATACCCATATTTTTCCCCATTTTGTAGCAAGAAAGTAACGACGGAAACAGCGCCAAATTATTGCCAACGATCTTTCGCCCACTCCTATAAGTATAGGTTTGCATACCCATGATTTTCCCCATCTTGTAGCAAGAAAGTAACGACGGAAACAGCGCCAAATTATTACCAACGATCTTTCGCCCACTCCTATAAGTATAGGTTTGCATACCCATGATTTTCCCCATCTTGTAGCAAGAAAGTAACGACGGAAACAGCGCCAAATTATTGACAGTGATCTTTCGCCCACTCCTATAAGTATAGGTTTGCATACCCATGATTTTCCCCATCTTGTAGCAAGAAAGTAACGACGGAAACAGCGCCAAATTATTGCCAGTGATCTTTCGTCCACTCCTAAGTTTGCATAGCCATGTTTTCCCCATCTTGTAGCAAGAAAGTAACGACGGAAACAGCGCCAAATTTTGAAAAAGATATTTATTTGAACAGTACACGAAACTTTTTATATTTTCTGGGAAGGTGGACGGGGAATTATATTTTTTTTTTTTTCAAATTTGAGGTCCATCATTTTTGTTCAACATGAATAGAATATCTGACAACTTGTTCCGGTTTCGACTTATTAGCATATTTTTAATTTAGCGTTCCATGAAACTGAAATTGCTACTCATTATGCAGGGTCATTATAAAGTCTGAGCCCACCGCCAGTATCTCGTGAACCGTTCAAAATATAGGAAAAAGCAAAGGCATTATCTTTTTAAAAAAATTGCAACCCTATTCTGTAACTAGGGGCCCCAACGATACGTATTAACATACAATCTTACATAAAAAACGTATTTTTTTTTTTAGCAAGAGAAGTATTTTAAAGAAAACAAGAGGGGTTCATNAAAAAAAAAAAAAAAAAAAAAAAAAAAAAATGCCTGCCATCTTGGCACAGCATTGACCGATTTTGATGAAATTTGGTATGTATAGGTCCTATTTGAGGAACCCGATATATTACTGACAAGACAAAAGTATCGGCGCAAATTTAGACCACAAATAGAACTTTTACATATTAAATTTCATCAATATCGGTGAACGCAAAGTCCAAAAATATCGTCCACGGCGCGCCGTACGGACCGATTTTTCTTTATCATCTTTGGTTAATCGACACGGCGGTTTTAACCTCCAATTGCAGGATCCTTATAAACAACAGGGTTGGACCGAAAAAAGCCATCAGCATCACGAGGGTGCACCGTGGTCATTCACTTAGAAACCACGCTGAACGTTGCTTAACTTCAGTAATCTAACGTGAAGTGTTGTATTCAACTGACAATTCTATACTCACAATTAGTCGGAATATACTGAGGAAAAAGGGAAATTGAAAAGTGCCTGCATCATAAAACAAACTCAGCCAAATTAAGCAGAAGGAAGGTTACGACATAATGTGTATATTGATATCGCGGAGTTATTTTAGCTGCCATCAATTAAGACAAGTCCACTGAATGGTGATGATGACCGCTCATCACATGCACCTGGAAGGGTACATTTACTTCAGTGGATGTAACTACTCTCCTTCTCTACCCTTTCCGCGTTGCTTTCCTTAATTTTACGATGCCACAACCTTCTGTTCGGTAACTCTCGCTTGCTTCTTCGGTGGATGTACCTCTTCTTCTTCTTTAACTTCCTTAATTCTACGATGCCACAACCTTTTGTTCGGTAACTCTCGCTTGCTTCTTCGGTGCATGTACCTCCTCTTCTTCTTTAACTTCCTTAATTTCACGATGCCACAACCTTTAGTTCGGTAACTCTCGCTTGCTTCTTCGGTGGATGTACCTACTCTTCTTCTTTAACTTCCTCAATTCTACAATGCCACAACCTTTAGTTCGGTAACTCTCGCTTGCTTCTTCGGTGGATGTGCATACTCTTCTTCTTTAACTTCCTTAATTTCACGATGCCACAACCTTTAGTTCGGTAACTCTCGCTTGCTTCTTCGGTGGATGTACCTACTCTTCTTCTTTAACTTCCTCAATTCTACAATGCCACAACCTTTTGTTCGGGAACTCTCGTTTGCTTCTCAAAATATGTGTTGAATCTGTGTAAAAGACTAGTTTTTTGCTTCTCCTTTTAAAGCAGATTTTTTAAAGGCTGGCCGCACTTCCTAACACCAAACCTACTGTATTTATGCGGGCTTAGGCTCGTCACCATATGAAGCTGGCTTGCTCCCCTCAGCGGTTTTTTTCTGTTTTGCCACAATCATCCCTCAGAAGTCACAGAGTTCCTTTTACGTGTTGCACATATTGTCCCCTCACCAATCTATCTTCTATTTTCCCACATTCATCACTATATCACAATTTTGACTGCCTATCAATTGACAATAACTCTCTTTCCATCAAATTTTTAGCCGACGGCCTTTAGTTTTCCCCCACCCCCTGCCCATTCACTCATGATGAGTGTTTATTTTGAAATGTCCCATACATCTGACATCAGTCACAGGAAAATCTCTATTGTTATTTTTGGGGGACAACATAATTGTTTTCCGGGTAAAATCTATACATGACTGGGTTGTGAGTTGGTATTTGGGAGGGAAAAAATGGGAATTCCAGTGCCACACACGCATTACCTTTCATGATGAATTCTGGTAATATATTAATTGTTTTCCCCAGTGGATGTTTTTTGGGGGAAGGAGATTTTTGGGAGAGGGAGGTTAGGAATAGGGACGATGAGTAAAATTATTGAACGAACCAACATTTAGGACACATTCCGTCAAGAGAACAATTCTCCAAAAAGGGAGTTCAGTAATGAAATAAGTTCACTTATTTGAATAAGTTCACCAATCCTAGAGATGTATTTTCTTCGCAAAATTATTATAATCTAAAATGGTCTGAAGATCAATTGCATTTCCGCCATCATGTTTATTATAAGCAACAAGGCCTTTAGTTGAGCCCTAGTTCTTTCTTCAATTTCACCCTTTCCCAATCTAATTGGGGTCGCCGGTGCTTTCCTGAATTCTACCATGCCACAACATTTTGTTCGGCGCCTACTCTCTTCAGCTGTAACCTTTCCTTGTACGACAACCCTATAGCTTGCTCCTCAANGGAACTGGGGGGGGGGGACTTTTAGCCAGTAAATTAATAAACCCATTTGATCCAGAATGACGAAACCTTTCTTTAGATACGTCACACGAGTATCTTAAGAGAGGAAATATTGACAGAATGAAGGTTACAATAAAAAAAAAGTTAAAATAACCCTAAAAGATCTACTGAGGTGACCAACATAATATGTCCTCCTTGATAAAGGCACATTTTGGTCAAAATAGATTTTTCGTATTCCCAATAGTTTCGGATAGATTTAGACTTGATCACCCTGTAAAACACCTCTATCCCGATACGTGGCAGGCGACCCCTAGCGTTGGTTCATTCACACCAAAAAGACGAAACGTATATCTAGTTTCAATATAATACTGAAACATGTTCTCATATATTCCTATTAAGTCTGTATTTAATAGATTTATGGCCCTCATAAAAACACATTTTCTATTCAAAGTTGAACATTTTTTTTTTATTGGTGAAAATGTATTCTGGAACGTAGAACGACACCCCTTTTTGCTCCCGATCCCCCCCCCTCCGCTTCTCTGGTGATCAGTTTCATATTTTTTAAAGTGAACTTTATATTGAGACGCCAAATTGTGTAAGCTGTGACGTACTTTGACAGGGTGGAACATGAGTACAAAACACTGTACCCGGAAAAATAATGAAGGTAGGGTAAAGTAGAATGGTCTCTGTTCTGGGAGCACTGTATCCATTGATTGATCTACTGGACCGTTCCGAGCACTTGGCATGTCGAGCACCGGTTCAAAGTTAACGAAGTATATTACCTCGGCGACACTGTTAAGCATACCGAAAGACCTACATTAACGTAAGCATTCTTTGGGAAACTCCATACATGTGGTCCAATTCAAAAGATCCGCGAAAAAGTGCCAATGTCCCGTGAATCGAGTACATTCTTGGTCCTTCGGGTAGGATAGAACAAAATACGTATTAGAGTGTATAAACAAAATATATAACCAACGAGGGGACAAAGCCAGCTTTATTAGGTCACGGTCCTATAAGTTCGTCTTTAAAAAAACTCTGCTTCAAACCAATGATCAGCTTTATTATAGGTCACGGTCCTATAAGTTCGTCTTTAAAAAACTCTGCTTCAAACCAATGATCAGCTTTATTATAGGTCACGGTCCTATAAGTTCGTCTTTAAAAAAACTCTGCTTCAAACCAATGATCAGCTTTATTATAGGTCACCGTCCTATAAGTTCGTATTTAAAAAACTCTGCTTCAAACCAATGATGAAAGGTCACAAGCAAAATGCGAGTTTTACGTAGTTTCTATTGTGTTGTGTGAAACAGGCGATGTTTGCCGTTCTAGGAAAGGATTACGGCGAAAGAGAGTATTAGGCTCTGAACAAGAGGTTGTGGCATGGTGATGGAATTAAGGAGAGCAACGCCGAATACAAATAAAATT
>CM022882.1:5955925-5968195 GCA_012654025.1 Pachypsylla venusta | reverse complement strand
GGTTCCATTACTAACACGGTGCGGAATGGTGGCTATTTTAAGTCAGCGATGTCACGAAAATACCAGCTCTTTTCAATGAACCTTTACTATTTATAGATTAGGTTTGAAGCCTTTGACATATTTTAATGAAAGTTAGTATGCAGGTCCTATTTAAGATGTGATTGGTATTCAGTGATTATAACATATTGGTTGAGTTCTATTCACGCTTTGAGATTTATCTATCTATAATAATAAAACGCAATGTAACGATAAATATATGTATGGTGTATGTATGTATCACTAATTGTGATACATATATACACCATGGATTGGTTTTGTGTATGTGTGGGGTGGGGTAAATGGACCCCTCCCCAAAACCATAGGCCTAACCAGAAAAAATATCAAAAATGTCGAACCGTTTTCGAGTTACGGACGATTTTTCGATTTTTGACCTAATTTAGCCGGTCATGGTCCGATATCTTAAATTTTATCACGACAACATATCAACTCAAAGCGAGAAAGTTTTAGGTGGCCCTTTAAACCTTAATTTGGAACATAGTTTGCAAAAAACGATCCAAATTTTAGAGTTATGGCAGTTTTTCCGATTTTTGTAAGTGGAATCATAGAATACAATTAGCTTCCGATTTTTTAAAGGGAAATCATAGAATTCTATTAGCACGGGAAAAGGCCATGCCTCTAAGGCGAAACAGCTAGTTTCAGAATAAATCTTACTCAAAATTCTGCCTCCGTGCCAGAAAAACTGTAAAAATAATAAACCCAAATTGGTTGAGTTCTATTCACGCTTTGAGATTTATTTCAGAATAAATCTTACTCAAAATTCTGCCTCCTTTCACCCCCCCCCCACACACAAAAAAAATTGAAAATACAAAAATAATCCACTGTTTGTACACTGCCAAGCATTTCCACTGAAAAATAATAACAAAATCTGCCCCAAACATTTACAGCGAAACTAACTCTTTTAAAAGAGAAAAGAAAGGGGGGGGTCTCGGTTGGGGATTTTTTTAAAGGGAGGTGTAAGCCTTTGGGGAAGGTTTTTTTTGACAAAACAAAAGGGGGTCGCAGGAGGGGAAAAGAAAAATAATCCGAAATAGGAAATTTTCATTTTTTTTTTTAAACAAGTAGGTTTTTGTAATGGTGGGTTATGGCATGGATACTTGAAATATCAAGAGAGGCCTAATATTATAGTTTTTGAAAAGGATTTGCGGGACAAGAAACAGTTCAGAAAATTGCCGCACGAAGAAAGGGTACCGAAAAAAAGGATCAGAGAGGCAAAGAGGATGAGAGGGAAAAAGATTTAAATTTTCCATTTGTAGAGGGTTTTCATTTCAAATTTTTGGGATTTCGTTTTGAAAATTTGAATTTTCAATGTGAGATGGTGAATGATGTCGGTAAGAGTGGGTATAGTATAGGAAATATTTTCAAATTTCTAAATGTGGTGGTGGTCGTTGGGAGGTGGGGGTGCCCTCTTGGGAGACGTTTCTGATTTGAAAGAAACGAAAGAAAGAAGTGGAAGGTATTCTTAAATAGCTCCCCACACGGTGGAAAGACGAAATGGTACATAAGTATTTTTTTCCAAATTGGACCTGCTGTAGCATAAAAGTACCCTTTTGTAGGGATTATTTTGGTGGTGGGAGGGGGAAACCTAACCTATCCAGAAGGGAGTTCCTTGTGTAATCATGTATGTTATAAATGTGAAATAAGAATAGGTGAGTGTATGTTTATTTTTTCAAAATATTCGATGAGACACCAGGAAAATTACAGAACTCAAAAATTGAAGTTTTTCTAAATAAGGCTAATTTTTCGGTCAAATTTTCCAAATTATGGCCAAGCAGCATGAAAATGGCAACTTTAACTCTCTTTTTTTTAAATAAAGCTTAACGTCTCTTTAACATCTATTGGTCATTCAAGACGGGGGTTTTACCCTCCATTCGCTGGAAACTTGCAAACCAGCTACCCACAATTGACCTCATCCAGCCTGGGTTGGGCCGTCTCTTTAACATCTATTGGTTATTCAAGACGGGCGTCCTAAGTTGCCATCGAAAACCGATGACTAATATATGTTAAAATATGAAAATTGAACGATTTTAAAATATATTACTTGAAATCCAGAGAGAAAGAAAGAGAGAGAGAGAAAAAAAAGAGATAGCGAGAGAGAGAGAGAAAGATGGGGGGAAAGAGAGGCGAGAGGGACGTCAAGAAATGTGCATGAATAAGATGTACACCATTAATCATAGTGGCCCAAATAAAGATACGCAAGTTGAGGAACCATCAGTTGTGATGATTTGATGTGTTGAATTGAAGATATGGAAACACCAATCATAATACAGGCTGGATCCGGCGAGAGAAATATTAAAATTATTTTTAATAATGAACCATCAGTTGTGATGATTTGATGTGTTGAATTGGAGCTATGGAAACACCAATCATAATACAGGCTGGATCCGGCGAGAGAAATATTAAAATTATTTATAATAATGAACCATCAGTTGCAATAATTTGATGTGTTGAATTGAAGATATGGAAAAACCAATCATAATACAGGCTGGATCCAGCGAGAGAAATATTAAAATTATTTTTAATAATGAACCATCAGTTGTGATGATTTGATGTGTTGAATTGAAGATATGGAAACACCAATCATAATACAGGTTGGATCCGGCGAGAGAAATATTAAAATTATTTTTAATAATGAACCTTCAGTTGTGATGATTTGATGTGTTGAATTGAAGATATGGAAACACCAATCATAATACAGGCTGGATCCGGCTAGAGAAATATTAAAATTATTTATAATAATGAACCATCAGTTGCAATAATTTGATGTGTTGAATTGAAGATAAATATTAAAATTATTTTTAATAATGAACCATCAGTTGTGATGATTTAATGTGTTGAATTGAAGCTATGGAAATACCAATCATAATACAGGCTGGATCCGGCGAGAGAAATATTAAAATTATTTTTAATAATGAACCATCAGTTGTGATGATTTGATGTGTTGAATTGAAGATGTGGAAACACCAATCATAATACAGGCTGGATCCGGCGAGATATATTTTTTTTTAATTTGGCCTCTTTAAAATCTATTGGTCATTCAAGACGGGGGTTTCACCCTCCATTCGCTGGAAACTTGCAAACACAGCTACCCACATTGACCTCACCCAGCCCGGGTTGGACCGGAAAAAACCAGCATCACGAGGCCACAAACCCACATGGACACCCACACGGTACAACCTCGCTAAACGTTGCTTAACTTCAGTGATCGAACGGGAACTGGTGTATTCAACGTGCCATAAACGCTGGCTGAGAGAAATATTAATATTATTTTTAATATTGAACTTTATGAGTTGAGACTTGCAACCTTTCCACGAGGAAAAGTAAATCATATGTGAGATTGTTAGAAGATACTTGAGGGTGAAATCCTCACGGGCCGAGTCCATCTGAGCTGATATTGTAACATTACACAGAAAGCTACTCTGTAATTTCATTATGTTTGTAACTCATTTTATTGTGTTACTGAAGTAATTATATTACAGTGATTGTCATGGTTCTGGGGGTCTATGTCAATTATTAGCCCTCAAGAACAGATGTATGATGACAATTGTCTCATACATCCTATTGAATGAATGGGCTTTTGGAATCATCATGAAAGAAACTTTAATATTTGACTTGGCGGGCGGAACACCTTTGTATCGAATTTCAGCTTCCTCGCTTATCCCGATGTGGTACTTCTTAATTCCGATTTTTCGGTGTTGAAAACCGGCCATAAATCGGGGAGAAACCGGAAAATTCCAAATTTTATATTTTTTATGGGGTCCTTTTATACTATTTTGGGCGGTCCATTCTAGGTCATTTTTCGTTATATTCTTTGGTTTAACCGGAAAAAAAATGCAAAATAAACCGCTAAAAAGCGACATTTTTGGCGGTAACTTGCTTCCACTTGAACTTTTGATTTTTTCCTTTCTTATTACGCACCTACATACTAAAAGGGATCTGTGTGCCAAATTTCAAGTCTCTAGGATTAGCCACCGTGGAGCTAAAAATTCTTGCACCATTCGGAAAAAAAATAAAATATATTAAATCGTAGTGATTTTTTTATTTCATGTTACCTAACCAGTTAAAAAAAAAAAAAATCTCTGCATATTATTTAAAAAAATCCGAATAAACTTTGATTTTTCCAAGTTTCGTCAATTTTCAAGCAATAAAATTGTGAATTTAACATTTAAAAGTGGGTTTTCTCGTACTTCTCACCATTTAATCGTGAAAATTAACCTTCCACTTTCAATTATTTTATTGGGCGGAGCGAAGCGTAGCCTTATACTCCCTACAAACTGCAAACTTTTGTTACCCTNCCCTTTTGAAAGCTATTCCACCTACCAAAAAGTCTTTTGAAATATGATGGGTAAAAATGTTTTCTTCTTTCAATATTGACAAGCGATCAAGGAAAAATGAGGTATCTCCCATTGCATCGAACGAAGTAAGTTAAGCCTCAAATATTATAAGTGATCAAGGAAAAATGAGATATCTCCATTGCACCGAACGAAGTAAGTTAAGACTCAAACACTACAAGCGATCAAGGAAAAATGAGGTATCTCCATTGCACCGAACGAAGTAAGTTAAGCCTCAAACATTACAAGCGATCAAGGAAAAATGAGGTATCTCCATTGCACCGAACGAAGTAAGTTAAGCCTCAAACATTACAAACGATCAAGGAAAAATGAGGTATCTCCATAAGCACCGAACGAAGTAAGTTAAGCCTCGTGGGTTCGCGGCCTCTTGATGCTGGCTATTTTTCCGTTCCAACCCAGGCTGGGTGAGGTCTATGTGGTTGCAAGTTTCCAGCGAATGGAGGGTAAGACCCCCCGTCTCGAATGATCAACAAATGATAAAGAGAAGTTAAGCCAAATAAAAAAAAAAAAATACAAGATTGAGGATAAATAAGGGTATCTTGGTTCCTATCACAATAATGACAAGTTTTCAGTAGGAAGATAATTATTTTTGTCAGAATTAATTTCAACAGCCACGATTATAGCGGGCATTATGTAGACCCGCCACCCGCCAGAAACCTCGTGTAGCTCAATACGGCCCAAAAACTAATTAGCCAACTTAATGTTCATACTTCTTCGAAATCGGACAAGGCAATCGCGAAAAATCTTGGAACAAACAGACATTCAAAATAAAATCGTGGTGTTAATACTAGACCGCACTTCTTTCGACAATATAATCATAGACAAACCCCCTCATCAGAAGTACTTATCAATCAATCATGTCCATTAGACGCTAATTAAATTACCATCCCCTCTCTGTCCGCCCTTCCCCCGGACGATGAATGGACACCCACCCTTCCTACAGCCATCTTCTAAACATACACACACCTCATTCCCCTGTCATTGTTGACATCACAAGCATTTCTCATCTTATTAACAAGCTTTGGTCACTCACATCCAATTAACAATGAAAACAGTTTCCATTTTTAGGGTTCCGTGCTCTATGTGCACGGAACACTAAAAATGATCAGTGGCGGCTTACCACCAACTTTTACCAGGGGCTTTATTTTGGGTCCATCAGGGTCCCAACAGTTGTTCCTAAGTGATATTAAAGTTATACATGGCCTACAGGTTCCCCTCAAACCTTTATTCTGAGACTTTAAGAGCCTGAGCTTTTTTAAAGGTGAATAGCTTAAAAGGACCATTTAGAAGTTTGGATCCATAAAGGTTCGCTATTCCCCAGAAATTTTGCTATACATGGCCTAAAGTCCATCAGGGCCCTCGAAGTAAATAATACTTTCACCTGAATCTCCCATCCATACAATTTGCCGAAAGCCGGTAGGTGCCCCCTTTCTTGTACACAGGATGGTCTATTTTTATTAATCTATCCTGACCTAAACGTCACCATATCAAGGGGGGACATATTGAGGTCACCTTGGTAGTTCAAGCTTATTTCTAGGTCAACTTTTGACAGATGAACTTCGGTCTGTATCTCTTTTTACACCGCAATAACTCTCGAACGCGATGGCCAATTGTGTTGAAATTGGTATGGATATTTATTACGTCCATAGAATTGGGTCCTAATTGGACCAAACCGAGTTTCACGGGGGTCGCTTTAAGTGAGCGAGGTCTACAGTTCACAGAACTACTAAAAAAAATGTAAACATCAAAATGCAAATTACTTGCAAGGGTGCAAGTAATCTTGCCCCCCCCTCCAAACATGGCCAGTGTAAACATTACTTTACTGTTATACGGTACCCTAAATAACACCGCCCCCGCCAGTATGAACGAAACTTCATACTACTAAAATTTCTTTAATGAAATTTTACCTTTTTGTCTCAGTTGACGCTGGCAGTATTAATATTACGACAAAAAATGACAGCCTCGTTATTGTCTGATGAAGAATGAGGCGGACGAAACATGATCTCTTATACTGCAACAACAAGAGCGGCGATGGTATCACATAGCGCAGCGCTGGAGGGAGGTAGCGGGGCACACAATACCCACGGTGCGAGTTTTTTTTGCTTCCAAACAACAGCAGGAAGGGAAGCTTTGTTTTTGGGGGGACAAAAACTGAGGACAAAAAATTGTGCTCGCAGTTGAAAATTTTAATCTTATATTTTTTATGACAAATTTCAGATGTTCTTAGGTATCTCTCTTTCTTCTGGCAATTGGAATGGAAGAGCACCCAGGAGACCTGGGTTCGCAGGATGTAAAATAATACCAATAGGAATATTTAANAAAAAAAAAAAAAAAAAAAAAAAAAAAAAAAAAAAAGGAAAAAAAAAAAAAAAAAAAAAAACGCCAAGAAAATGTTCTTACCCAAAAATTCAAGTGGTTCATCCAACTTCAAAAAAATCTGCTGAGGACAAAATGTGGGCACAAAAGAGGAATATTTAACTATACTCATAAAACACAAGCCCAGTTGGTATACTGACTTACTGATAATCAACGTAGATCCACGATCGATGGCTAAACTTAGAGAGTTGAAATTTGGCACACAAGTCAGTTTCCTTTTATTATATAGGTGCGTAATAAGAAAAGAAAAAATCGAAAGTTCAAGCGAAAGCAATTTACCGCCAAAAATAACACTTTTTAGGGTATTTTTTTCTAGGCAAACTAAAAGAAATAACGAAAAATTATCGAGAATGGAACCCCCAAAATGGACCCTATATAAAATTGAAATTTTTCGATTTCTCCCCGATTTCGGGCCGGTTTTCAACATCGAAAAATCGGAAATGAGAAGTACCACTTCAGTATGAGCGAGACAGTTGAAATTCGATACAAAGGTACAAAAAGTAATATCCTTGAGTAAAACATTGAATTTTTTAAATAAGATTCGTGCTCACCCTGTTATGTAAATAGTAGATGTTAAATTGAGCTATCCATGCTCACCCTGTTATGTAATAGATGGTAAACTGTGCTATCCCGGCTCACCCTGTTATGTTAATAAATGTTAAATTGAGCTATCCCTGCTGACCCTGTTATGTTAATGGATGTCATATTCAGCTATCCTTGCTCACCCTGTTATGTTAATAAATGTTTAATTGAGCTATCCGTGCTCACCCTGTTATGTAATAAATGGTAAACTGAGCTATCCCGGCTCACCCTGTTATGTTAATAGATGTTAAATTGAGCTATCCGTGCTCACCCTGTTATGTAATAAATGGTAAACTGAGCTATCCCGGCTCACCCTGCTATGTTACTAGATGTTGAATTGAGCCATCCCTGCTCACCCTGTTATGTAATAGATGGTAAACTGAGCTATCCCTGCTCACCTCGTTATGTTCATAGATGTTAAATTGAGCTATCCATGCTCACCCTGTTATGTAATAGATGTTAAATTGAGCTATCCCTGCTCACCTTGTTATGTTAATGTTAAACTGAGTTATCTCGGTCCATCTTGTTATGTCAATAGATGTTATATTTAGCTATCCCCGCTCACACTGTTATGTTAATAGATGTTAAATTGAGTTATCCCTGCTCACACTGTTATGTTAGATGTTAAATTGAGTTATCCCTGCTCACCCTGTTATGTTAATAGATGTTAAATTGAGCTATCCCTGCTCACCCTGTGTTAATAGAAAGAAGTTATATTGAGCTATCTCTGCTCACCATGTTATGTTATTAGATGTTAAATTGAGCTATCCCTGCTCACCCTTTTATGTCAATAAATGTTAAATTGAGCTATAACTGCTCAACCTGTTATGTTAATATATGTTAAATTGAGCTATCCCTGCTCACCCTGTAATGTTAATAGATGTCATATTGAGCTATACCTGTTCACCCTGTAATATTAATAGATGTCATATTGAGCTATACATTCACCCTGCTAAGTTAATAGATGATAAATTGAGCTATCCCTGCTCACCCTGTAATGTTAATAGATGTCATATTGAGCTATACCTGTTCACCCTGTAATATTAATAGATGTCATATTGAGCTATACCTTCACCCTGCTAAGTTAATAGATGATAAATTGAGCCAAAAGAACACCAACCACAAAATAACAACTTTTCAAACGGTACAAAAAATGCCCAGTCCCTGGGAATAAGATATCTACAGAACACTCTAGCGGTGAGAAGAGGAAATATTTCTAAAGTGAAATACTTTGTCAGAGATAATGGTAAGATACTTTTAGGTTTCTGAATCAGAAGGATAGGAACCGAGTGTTATTTGGTACCTACTGTCAACTATATATTTCACGTCTGAAGTAATTGCATAAAGAATTTATTGTAAAAAAAAAAAACTTTTACTAAACAAAATAGGACCAATCTTTTACTAAACGAAATCGGACCAAATTTTTACTAAACGAAATCGGACCACACTTTTACTAAACGAAAACGAACCAAACTTTTACTAAACGAAATCGGACCATACTTTTACTAAACAAAATCGGACCAAACTTTCGGAAGTTATTATGGTACAAAAACGATAATGGGATCAAACAAAGAAAAATCGGGAAGTTAAAACTAAACTTCACTTTGTATAAGATGATGAGGATTTTTTCGTAACGATAATTTCAGAATTGCTCATGATAAGGATGTCGATAAACGTTCGAGAGTTATTATGGTATAAAAACGATAAACAGACCAAACAAACAAAAATCGTGGAGTTAAAACTAAAGTTCACTTTGTAAAGGCAATATAAGATGATAAGTATTTTTTCGTAACGATAATTTCAGATTTGCTCATGATAGGGATGTCGATATAATCGATATTTTATATCGAAAAAAAACAAGGTATACCTACGCTACGCTGGAAATTACATTGCTTTGCCAGGGCTATCGATATTTTAATCGATAAAATCGCTTAATAAAAGATGTGTCACGCCGCACGCGACAAAAATCCCACAACTATGGGACCCTACGGTTCTCCCCGGAGTCATACCCAGCTCATGACTATCATTTGTTGCCCTCCTACATTATTATTTAGGTACTAGGAGTTGAGAAATGATATATGTAGCGCGCTCTGGTGGATTAATAGAGAACTAAATTGAAAGTTTATTTATATTGACAGAACAAAATATGAACACAATATCAGGGACTATTCACGAAAAAAAAAACAAGGTACCTACGCTACGCTGGAAATTACATTGCTTTGCCAGGGCTATCGATATTTTATCGATAAAATCGCTTAACCAGGGTGTCTACCAAATCGTCAAAGTGAAATTCCCTGACTTTTCCAGGTTTTTCAGTATACTTTTTAAGATTTTCCAGTGTACTTTTTCAAGATTTTGTCTCCCCCATCTGGGCCCAGGGACCCCAAAAACTATACAGCAAATTTCCTTCATACCCTAAACATGCATACCAAAATTTTCGAGGAAAACGATAATAAGCGCCGCAGGCGAAATTATTCAGGAAAAGCATGTTCACGCATAAAATTGGCCATTGAGATAAAAAAAAACTCAATTTGAAGAATTCCCTGACTTTTGGCGTTTTTTCCTAAATTCCCTGACTTTTCCCTGACATTTTCCAGTCTCCTAAAATTCCCTGACAATTACAGGTTTTCCAGAATTTCCAGTCTGGTAGACACTCTGTTAACGATATCAAGCTTTCGATAATACCAATATCAGTGTAATATCGATATTCTTCTTCGATACGACAACCTTAGCTCATGACTATCATTTGTTGCCCTCCTACATTATTATTTAGGTACTAGGAGTTGAGAAATGATATGTGTAGCGCGCTCTGGTGGATTAATAGAGAACTAAAATGAAAGTTTATTTATTTTGGGAGAACAAAATATGAACATAATATCAGGAACTATTCTAGAAACAGGTGGGGAATAAAAATAATTATATTTTTTTTAGAGTTTTTACTTTATCTTCCCATACCTATACGAAGTATAGGTAAATAAAGTGTTGTATTGGTGAAAAATCTGGACGAATTATGACGACTAGATACCAAAAATCTGATCTAAAAAAAATGTGTTTCCGTCCGCAAAATTCGTGTGTTTACAGCCTTTATTATTGGTCCGATTTTGATGATATTTGGCCACAATATTCCTTGAGGCCATAATTCGAGCCAAAACCTTAACATTGGAGGTAGCAACCTCTGGCGTCCAAAGGTCAAAAGGTGTCATCCCTCTAGAACCCAAACGGCAAGCCCGATCTTGATAAAATTTAAAACACACACTCTTCGTAACATATCATCGGTAAATTTTGGCTATTTTCATCTAGGGGCACTTTGGGACACCAAAACTCAAATTCAGGTCACTTCTCTAAAAGCGGTAGTATCACTCCAATTTTGATGAAATGTAAAATAATCACACTGTGAGGCATATTATTGACAAATTTTGGGCCTTATAAAGCTATCTCCACGGGATCACTTAAAATATTTTTACTAGAAAGCTGTGACAATAGCCGAAAGTCAGCAAATCTAATATTTACTCTAAGGATCTACGCCCGCCATCAACCGAAGGTTGTCAAAGGAATTCAAATTTTTTTTTCCACTAGAGAGTTGCGACAACGGCCGGAGGCTGCCAAATCTAATTCATACAACAGCCGAAGGCTGATAAATCTAATGCATATAATATTTTCACTAGGGAGAGAGCTGTGACAACAAACAAAGGTTGTCAAAGGTTTTTTTTCAGACGAAGGCTGCCAAATCTAATCCATACAACAGCCGAAGGCTGCCACTGTTAAATGATAGAATATTTTCGTCAAATACTTGCGGCATCATCTGGAGCCTACCAAATATCTAGAAAAAAGGAAGATAAAGTTTAGTACGGCTTTCCCTACCCTTTATTTAAAGGTATACGCTTAAAAAAGAAATTTTTCTTCTTCTTTGAAATAAGTTATGCCCCGGAACCGCTTTCGCATTACTTCAGGGCACGTCTTTCGACAGCCATGCCATTCTGGAACGAAAAAAAATCGATCAGAAATTTTTATTAAGCTAAATTAAAAAAAAAAAAGGATCAAGGATGATGTAGGAAAGTTGTATTGTCTTCCATGAACACTAATCAGCTGATCCAATATTTTCCTTTTGAAAAATTCAAAAAGGAAAATATTGGACTGTTATTCCGGGAAAAAGTACATAACAATATAAATATGTAAGTCTATGCGAGAGTGAGGAGTGAGACAAAGAGTGAGAGGGGGCAGACCTTTTGTGAGATGGATTGGTCAATAAATTGCAAATGACAGCGAAAATATAGGGTCAGAAAAAGTGCGTGCGGCCTTTGCAGTGTAGAATTTTCATAACGGAAAGTTAGTCTGTTCGTTTCACGAAATAATAACTGCTAAACATTAGGCTATGTTCAGATGATCGTGCGGTACCGCGCGGGAGGAGCATTCACATGACAACGTATATACGCGCGGCATCAAAATCTGGCATCAAACTATCTTCTTGGCTACTATATTTCGCCTCAAACCGCGCGGTTCAACTGAACAAATCGATACAAGTTTGTAGGACTAGTACCGCGGGGTACAAGCACTTCCGCGCGATCATGTAGACAATATGCACTATTTAGATAGATTTTGTGCCGCGCGGTTCGTCGTACCGCGCGATCATCTGAGCATAGCCTTAGGCTTGTGTTTTTTATTCTAGAAACATAAATAATAATTATGGTGTAGTTTCTCTAGCACCAATATTTGTGGGTATGCTGATATCATATGATATGTATTAAGGATATGGTTTAGCCGGCGTCTATGGCACGTTGAATACACCAGTTCCCGTTCGATCATTGAAGTTAAGCAACGTCCAGCGAGGTTGCACCATGTGGGTGTTCACGTGGGTTCGCGGCCTCGTGATGCTGGCTATTTTTCCGGCCAAACTCAGGCTAGG
>CM022882.1:5932849-5945194 GCA_012654025.1 Pachypsylla venusta | reverse complement strand
TTTTTTAATGAAAATACTCTACTTTGCATATTAATATTAATAAAAAATACCAAAAACAAAAACAACAACAACAGCAACAGCAGCAACAACAACAACAAAAACAACAATAACAGCAGCAACAATACCAACAGCAACAACATCATCAACAGCAACAACAAAAACAACAACAGGATCAACAACAACAACAACAAAAACAACAATAACAGCAGCAATAATACCAACAGCAACAACATCATCAACAACAACAGGAGCAACAACAACAACGGCAACCACAACAGCAATCATTTTCAGGTGTTAGTCCTGGCTTGGCTGTCAATTCTTCGGTCCCCCTCCCCAAAAAAAGTTTTGAGTACGGTCCTGAAGGTCACACTATCCTCCTTCATTGTAACATTCCGGCCAAAATATATTTTCAGTATTTTATACGTGGCTGGTCATAATTTTGCAAACTGTGTCCTAATCTAAGAACTGAACGGCATTCTAAAACCTTTCTCTCTTTGTTTTTATAAGTATCGAGCTTTGGTCCAGCAATGAGTACAGAGGAAGTAAACTGTAAAAAGGTTAGGAAACAGATTAGGTTCAGCTAAGATAAAGTTTATATTTTTTGTGAAAGCACATATCAAAAAGTTTGTAAGGACCTTTCACTCAAAAGCTCTTAAAATACCCCTCGCTCGGCCTCATCTTTCATATCTTTCAATACAGGATGTCCTCTAGGTACTTGACTTAAAAAATAAATAGAAGTCTTTACTGAAAGGCGGGTTTTGCCGCTTTTTGAGGTTTTCAATATTGTTGTCTAAAAAGAGAATGGTAAGAGCTAGAGATTTGAATTTTGGTATGTATGTAATATTTGGGATCTCAGTAAGCTCCGAAACTTTTGCATGCAATCAATTTTACCGCCTTCGGTTTTTAGCGCCTTTTAGGAGTTTTCATTAATCCTGTCTAAAAAGAGAGGTAAAATAATAAACCCATATGTTACATTGGCAGAGTTTTTTAAGAGAAGACCTTTTATTTTAAAAAAAATATAGGGGGTTGGAGTTGCTAAAATGTTGTTTCAACCTAATCAACCCACCTCCCCCTTTTTGGTGCTCCTGTAATCCTGGCAAAAGATGATTGGCCAAACGTCTTAATATCCCCCCCCCTTCAGTTTTAGTGTTTAATTTATCTGAATCCTCTTTTCTTGCATGACGTGTCTCTAATATGTATTCGTCAATCAAGACAGGGGTTTCAACTCCAATCGCGGGAAACTTGCAAAGCAACTACCCACATAGGCATCTATTTTATGTATATCAAATTTTATGAAAATCGGATAGGGCGTTTGAGAGTTCCCGTGGTACAAAAAGACAAACAAATAAAACAGGCGTTCGAGAGTTATTTTGATACAAAAAGACAAACAAATAGACAAGGCGTTCGAGGGTTATTCTGGTACAAAAAGACAAACAAAAAAGGCGTTTGAGAGTTATCGTGGTACAAAAGGACAATCAAAAAAAATTTCACTTCACTTCGTTTCATTAATTATCTATGTTTGAAAAGTATATATATTATATTTCTAATATAACTTACAGGAAACCCCATATACACCACAAATAGGACATAAGCGGCTTATTTCCGGCATACAGCGGAAGAACGGATTCGATTTGTCAAATCAAAAAAATGGTTTGTGTTGGTCAGGATTCAAACACAGTTCCCCTAGATGCGAAGCCAGTGTGCCAGTCAATAAGACAGGAAGGTCCTACCATTTTTAGACTTACACTAGACATTTTAAATGATATTTTTTTCTGCAAACCACTCTTCCCCTATTTATACCTTCACCAATATTTTAAGTCATCTTTTTTTCTTCGAGGACATCCTGTAAACCATATTCCCCCTCTTCCCCATACCTTCACCAGAATTTCAAGTCATCTTCTTTTCTCCGAGGATATCCTGAAAACCCTATTCCCCCACTTCCCACTATTTATACTTTCAGTAGAATTTCAAGTAATCTTTTTTTCTTCGAAGACATCCTGTAAACCATATTCCCCCTCTTCCCCCTATTTATAACTTCATCAGAATTTTGAGTCATCTATTTTTCTTCGAGGACATCCTGTAAACACTATTCCCCCTCTTCCCCATATTTATACCTTCAGTAGAATTTCAAGTCATCTTTTTTTCTTCGAAGACATCCTGTAAACCATATTCCCCCTCTTCCCCCTATTTATAACTTGACCAGAATTTTGAGTAATCTATTTTTCTTTGAGGACATCCTGTAAACCCTATTCCCCCTATTTATACCTTCAGTAGAATTTTAAGTCATCTTTTTTTTCTTCGAAGACATCCTGTAAACCATATTCCCCCTCTTCCCCCTATTTATACCTCAACCAGAATTTTAAGTCATCTCTGTTTCTTCGAGGAAATCCTGTAAACCATATTCCCCCTCTTCCCCCTATTTATACCTTCACCAGAATTTTAAGTAATCTTTCTTTCTTCGATCACATCCTGTAAACTATATTCCCCCTCTTCCCCCTATTTATACCTTCACCAGAATTTTAAGTCATCTTTTTTTCTTCGAGCGCATCCTGTGAACCAAATTCCCCCTCTTTCCCCTATTTATAACTTCACCAGAATTTTAAGTCATCTTTTTTTCTTCGAACACATCCTGTAAACCATATTCCCCCTCTTCCCCCTATTTACAACTTCACCACAATTTTAAGTCATCTTTTTTTCCTCATCTTAATAACAAATCCTCACAAAAGAAATTTAAAATCTTGGGAATATAATATTAAGCATGCTTTCTCCAGTTTTCCTCCTTTTCTTGACTTTTTGCTGAAACTCTTGTCAAGGTCGTTAACTATGCATGAGAGGATTTATGTCAAAACATTTAGGACACTTTTCAGGTCCTAAAAACCTGTACTTAGGTAGGTAGACATTTGATCTCTAAACGTCTCTTAGGTAGGTAGACATTTGATCTCTAAACGTCTCTTTGGTAGGTAGACATTTGATCTCTAAACGCCTTAGGTAGACATTTGATCTCTAAACGTCTCTTTGGTAGGTAGACATTTGATCTCTAATTGTCTCTTTGTTTGCCTGTCTGGTAGTTGATAACTCTCGAGCGCCTTGTTTGATTTTGATGAAATTAATATCGACAATATATATATATATTTAAATTTGGCTTAACGTCTCTTTAACATTTATTGGTATTTAATCCCTTCGCTATAGAAACTTGCAAAACAACTATCCATATTGACCTCACCCGGCCTGGGTTGGGCCAGCATCACGAGAGCCTTTGGTCGCAGAAATCGTTCATCGCCAACGAGGAAAAGAGTTGAAGGAATAAATGGAAGGAAAAAGAAACGTCGTTCCTTAGAAATCGTTCATCGCCAACGAGGAAAAGAGTTGAAGGAATAAATGGAAGGATAAGGCAAAGTCGTTCCTTAGAACTCGTTCATCGCCAACGAGGAAAAGAGTTGAAGGAATAAATGGAAGGAAAAGGAAAAGACGTTCCTTAGAACTCGTTCATCGCCAAAGAGGAAAAGATTTGAAGGAATAAATGGAAGGAAAAGGAAAAGTCGTTCCTTAGAACTCGTTCATCGCCAACGAGGAAAAGATTTGAAGGAATAAATGGAAGGAAAAGGAAAAGTCGTTCCTTAGAACTCGTTCATCGCCAACGAGGAAAAGAGTTGGAGGAATAAATGGAAGGAAAAGGAAAAATCGCTTCTTAGAACTCGTTTATTGCCAACGAGGAAAAGAGTTGAAGGAATAAATGGAAGGAAAAGGAAAAGTCGTTCCTTAGAACTCGTTCATCGCAAACGAGGAAAAGAGTTGAAGGAATTGAAGGAATAAATGGAAGGAAAAGGAAAAGTCGTTCCTTAGAACTCGTTCATCGCCAACGAGGAAAAGAGTTGAAGGAATAAATGGAAGGAAAAGGAAAAGTCGTTTCTTAGAACTCGTTCATCGCAAACGAGGAAAAGAGTTGAAGGAATAAATGGAAGGAAAAGGAAAAGACGTTCCTTAGAACTCGTTCATCGCAAACGAGGAAAAGAGTTGAAGGAATAAATGGAAGGAAAAGGAAAAGTCGTTCCTTAGAACTCGTTTATCGCCCACGAGGAAAAGATTTGAAGGAATAAATGGAAGGAAAAGGAAAAGTCGTTCCTTAGAACTCGTTCATCGCCAACGAGGAAAAGAGTTGAAGCAATAAATGGAAGAAAAAGTCGTTCCTTAGAACTCGTTTATCGCCAACGACGAAAAAAGTTGAAGCAATAAATGGAAGAAAAAGTCGTTCCTTAGAACTCGTTCATCGCCAACGACGAAAAGAGTTTAAGCAATAATTGGAAGAAAAAGTCGTTCCTTAGAACTCGTTCATCGCCAACGACGAAAAGAGTTTAAGCAATAAATGGAAGAAAAAGTCGTTCCTTAGAACTCGTTTATCGCCAACGACGAAAAGAGTTGAAGGAATAAATGGAAGGAAAAGGAAAAGTCGTCCCTTGTTTCTTGCACGTTACACGTTACGTGCACAGAATAGTAACTTCCTACTAAAAATATTTTCCTTTCAGATGAGAAGGAAACAACTCTTACATATTTTCTTAAGCCTTTCTGTTCTTGTGTTTGTTTGTCTTTATAAAGTTTTGACAATGGGCCCAAAACTTTCTGTGTACTAAAACAGCTTTTAAAAATGTCGTTTAAAAAAGAGTTACTGAGTCACTTAGTTCCTTAAAACTCACACCTTGGGTAGGTATTAATAGGATTACCAGAAATTTTTGGGGCCAAAGCGGGACGCGGTATTTTTTTTTGGAGGGGGACGAAAAAAACACCGGTTTCTCTAGGATTCGAACTTGGGTCTCCTGCATGCAAAGCCAGTGAAATATTGTATACCAGCTATGGTTGATTATCCTACAGTCACGGGACAGGTCGCATACCAATTTGGGGGCATCAGCAATAGCTGCTTTACTATTACTATAATCTCAAAAAACCTTTCCCTATATGGAATTATGATATACAGTAGATGATTTGGAAGCAAAATATTTGTTGCCCTATATTTACTTAAACTGTCTGCCCTGGAAGGAATGAAGTTGTGGGCGCCCATGTCTTTCTGTAATAATAATCCCCCCCCCCCAACACGATGTGATAGGGTTAGAGTGGGTATAATATATTCTGTTGGCCAATGATGCGCCGCATATGCAAAACTTTTCTATGATATTTGAAAATTCTCAACAATTTTCTATCCCTCCTTCTTCCCCTTCACTCCTCCACACTTCACTCCTCCCCTTTCTTCCATATCATCGACTTCATAATAAAAATTCTTTCGAAAATAGATCCCATCCAAAGTTGAATAACCAGAATAATACTAGCAGTTCTGTGAACTGTAGCCCTCACTCAGTTTCACCGAATAGATAAATATCAGTTTATCATCATACCTACCAACGAAAAAAACTGTTCATGTAGAATTACTCTGTGGTGAGTCCCTCCAGCCTCTTTACCATTTTTGTGGGTATCACAGCATTACTAAAAGCCATATAATTATATTACACATATATTTTTTAATTTGGCTTAACGTCTCTTTAACATCTATTGGTCATTCAAGACGGGGGTTTTACCCTCCATTCGCTGGAAACTTGCAAACCAGCTACCCACATTAACCTCACCCAGCCTGGGTTGGGCCGGAAAAATGCAGCCAGCATCATGAGGGCGCGAACCCACATGAACACCCATATGGTACAACCTCGCTGGACGTTGCTTAACTTCAGTGATCTAATGGGAGCTGGTGTATTCGAAGTGCCATAGACGCTGGCTAATTCACTTCATATTTCATGTCATTCTCTAATTCTTATAATAAAAGCTGCGCGATAAGCAAAAAATATTCCTTAATACGGAACCCTTTATATCAAAATAGCTATAACTTCCACTTGAGCGAGCTACTTTTTTTTCAAACCTAAAATATTTTCTTCTCATAAATTGCAAACACCTATTTTGCAAGTATGCCCTCCACCTCTCCCCCATTTTTTTTACCTTTCTTCTCTCTTCTTCCAAAATGAGATTATAAAACAAAAACAAAATTTCATTCATCCTCACTCCCAGAGAGAGATTTCTCTTCCGCAGTTAGAAGAAAACTCTCTAATCTGAGGATATAAACTTAATTCCTGAGAATGACAAATTAATTCCTGAGTCAAGAAGTGTGATGACAGAAATCCTTGAATTCTTATTGCTCTCTCTATTAGGATCTCTTCATTCGGAGGGTATAAACTTAATTACTCAGAAAGACAAATCAACTCCTGAGACGAAATTAATTCATGAGAAAGACAAAATAATTTCTGAGTCAAGAAGTGTGATGACAGAAATTCTTGAATTCTTATTGCTCTCTCTATTAGGATCTCTCCATTTGGAGGATATAAACTTAATTACTCAGAAAGACAAATCAATTCCTGAGACAAAATTTATTCATGAGAAAGACAAATTAATTAGTGAATCAAGAAGAGTGATGACAGAAATCCTTAAATTCTTATTGCTCTCTTTATCAGGATCTGTCCATTTGGAGGATATAAACTTAATTACTCAGAAAGACAAATCAATTCCTGAGACAAAATTTATTCATGAGAAAGACAGACAAAATTTATTCATGAGAAAAACAAATTAATTCCTGAGTCAAGAAGTGTGATGACAGAAATCCTTGAATACTTATTGCTCAGTCAGCGATTTTACCAACTGGGTTTTGCGTTTCATAAGACCAAATAGATGATGGATAACAAGTTCACTCGAGAACTTCCCACAGTTGAGGGAGTTCAACATTGGAGGTTCAAGTCCAGATAGATGATGGATAACAAGTTCACTCGAGAACTTCCCACAGTTGAGGGAGTTCAACATTGGAGGTTCAAGCCTAGATAGATGATGGATAACAAGTTCACTCGAGAACTTCCCACAGTTGAGGGAGTTCAACGTTGGAGGTTCAAGCCCAGATAGATGATGGATAACGCGTTCACTCGAGAACTTCCCACAGTTGAGGGAGTTCAACATTGGAGGTTCTCCACACGTATGCCTGCCCTTCCTTTGCCAAAGTTATTTATGAGGCTAAGATAAGGCTGATAACTTTTCTCTTCTTCTAAGATCTTTTTACAGTGTTTATTGTCTTTTTTTTTTGGATTGGGGCAGGAGGTCTATGATAAGAAAATATTTTTAGGCTACAGAGTAAAAACTTTGTAACCAAAATGAAAACACGGCTCGATATTTTGTGTTATAGAGTTAGGAATAGGGGGAAGGGCTAGGATAAAATTTGGTACTTGTAATCAAATTATGACTTATTAATTCCCAATGTGAAAACTAGGTCATATTTGATATTGTGGGAACTTACTTGAGGGTGAGAAGTTACTATGCCATATTTGATATTGTGAGAAGTTACTAGGTCATATTTGATATTGCGAGAAGTTACTAGGTCATATTTGATATTATGAGAAGTTACTAGGTCAGTCATATTTGATATTGTGAGAAGTTACTAGGTCATATTTGATATTATGAGAAGTTACTAGGTCATATTTGATACTGTGAGAAGTTACTAGGTGATATTTGATATTGTGAGAAGTTACTAGGTCATATTTGATACTGTGAGAAGTTACTAGGTCATATTTGATATTGTGAGAAGTTACTTGAGGATGATATTCTCACGGACCGAGAAAGCAACTCTGCACTATCATTAATATTTGGGTTGGTGATGAAATTGTGATTAATATGGTTCTAGGGGCCAATGTCAATTTTTTTTTTTTTTACACTGCTTTTTTTTTGGCTTAACGTCTCTTTACCATCNGGGGGGGGGGGGGGAGGAGGTCCCCTCCAGTCGCTTACAAATCAGCCACCCACATTGACCTCACCCAACATGGGTTGTGCCGGTAAAAGCCAGTATCACGAGAACGCGAACATACGTAGTCACCCATTTAGTAAAACTTCAGTGAACTTAGAGGAACTGGTGTATTCAGCGTGCCATAGACGCTGGCACACTGTATCTTGATCCATATCCCAGATTTTCCGAGTTTAGCCAATAAAAAATATACTAATTGCTTTGGGCCCAAAGATTTTACAACCACTAGAAAGGTTCCTCTATTGTACCTCATTCTTTGGTTCGGTAGAGTACTCTCATTCTTTGGTTCGGTAGATCATTCTTTGGTTCGGTTGGGTACCCTCATTATTTGGTTCGGTTGAGTACTCTCATTCTTTGGTTCGGTTGGGTATCCTCATTATTTGGTTCGGTTGAGTACTCTCATTCTTTGGTTCGGTTTGAGTACCCTCATCATTTGGTTCGGTAGAGTACCCTCATTCTTTGTTTCAGTTGAGTACTCTCATTCTTTGGTTCGGTTGGGTACCCTCATTATTTGGTTCGGCTGAGTACTCTCATTCTTTGGTTCGGTTTGAGTACCCTCATCATTTGGTTCGGTAGAGTACCCTCATCCTTTGTTTCGGTTGAGTACTCTCATTCTTTGGTTCGGTTGGGTACTCTCATTATTTGGTTCGGTTGAGTACTCTCATTCTTTGGTTCGGTTGGATACCCTCATTATTTGGTTCGGTTGAGTACTCTCATTCTTTGGTTCGGTTGAGTACTCTCATTCTTTGGTTCGGTTTGAGTACCCTCATCATTTGGTTCGGTTGAGTACTCTCATTCTTTGGTTCGGAGGAGTACTCTCATCATTTGGTTCGTTTGAGTACGCTCAACATTTGTTTATTTGGTTCTCTTGAGTACTCTCATTCTTTGGTTCGGTGGAGTACTCTCATCATTTGGTTCGGTGGAGTACTCTCATTCTTTGGTTCGGTTGAGTACGCTCATCATTTGGTTCGGTGGAGTACTCTCATTCTTTGGTTCGGTTGAGTACGCTCAACATTTGGTTCTTTTGAGTACTTTCATTTTTTTGTTCTGTTGAGTACGCTCATTATTAGGTTCGGTTGAGTACTCCCATCCTTTGGTTTGAGTACGCTCATCATTTGGTTCGTTTGAGTACTCTCATTATTTGGTTCGGTTGAGTACGCTCATTATTTGGTTCGGTTGAGTACGCTCATTATTTGGTTCGGTTGAGTACTCTCATTATTTGGTTCGGTTGATTACTCTCTTCCTTTGGTATGGTTGAGTACTCTTATCCTTTGGTTTGAGTACGCTCATCATTTGGTTCGTTTGAGTACGCTCATTATTAGGTTCGGTTGAGTACTCCCATCCTTTGGTTTGAGTACGCTCATCATTTGGTTCGTTTGAGTACTCTCATTATTTGGTTCGGTTGAGTACTCTCATTATTTGGTTCGGTTGATTACTTTCTTCCTTTGGTATGGTTGAGTACTCTCATCCTTCGGTTTGAGTACTCTCATCCTTCGGTTTGAGTACCCTCATCAATTGGTTTGGTTGAGTACTCTCATCCTTCGGTTTGAGTACCCTCATCATTTGGTTCGGTTGAGTACTCTCATCATTTGGTTCGGAAAAGGGTACATTTCGATTTTACTATTCCACTAAAGCTTGACTTCCACCGTCATGCACAATAACGTAAACAGCATTTCCCCCAAAGTGCAAATAAAATTTTATTGCAAATTCTGGCGAACAATTTTATTCTTAATGTCTTATTAGACAGCAGTGGCGCATTTGGAATCATTACGTTCTATTTGGAATCATTTCGTTCTTATTAGACAGCAGTGGCGCATTTGGAATCATTACGTTCTTATTAGACAGCAGTGGCGCATTTGGAATCATTTCGTTCTTATTAGACAGCAGTGGCGCATTTGGAATCATTACGTTCTTATTAGACAGCAGTGGCGCATTTGGAATCATTACGTTCTTATTAGACAGCAGTGGCGCATTTGGAATCATTACGTTATTATTTGACAGCAGTGGCGCATTTGGAATCATTACGTTCTTGTTAGACAGCAGTGGCGCATTTGGAATCATTACGTTCTTATTAGACAGCAGTGGCGCATTTGGAATCATCAAAACTGGGCAAATAGATTCGTTCCGTCAAAAAACATCAGAGTGGAGAACTGGTTAAAGGAGAAGAGGCGACGGTCTTGTGCAGAGAAGTGAAATGATAATATGGGATATGTATATACCACTGTAATTTCGACTAACATGGGATATGTAGATACCACTGTAATTTCGACTAATATGGGATATGTATATACCACTGTAATTTCGACTAATATGGGATATGTATATACCACTGTAATTTCGACTAATATGGGATATGTATATACCACTGTGATTTGGACTAATATGGGATATGTATATACCACTGTAATTTCGACTAATATGAGATTTGTATATACCACTGTAATTTCGACTAATATGGTATATGTATATACCACTGTGATTTTGACGAATATGGGATATGTATATACCACTGTAATTTCGACCAATATGGGATATGTATATNCGACTGATAGTTATTAAGGGTCATTATGTTGTTATGTGGTTAGGTTACTTTTTAATGGACTGTCTCGATAATTTGTTTTTTACTTTTCAAAGTTTTTTTGTTCTATGTCAACTTATTATCGCCCCGCCCCATTCGACACCACTGGGTTTCTATTGATATTTGGTGCTCCTAAATGAAATGTGCAAATAATTACTCGTAAATGAAATGTGCAAATAATTACAATAAACAGAAATGAGCTGCAAATGGGGCACACGAGGAAATTAGCCTTTTAGTGAAATGTGGAGTGTTGTGGGAGACTGTGAACCGATCAGAATTTGAAAAAATTAAAAGAAAAAAATATACCTGGATCAATGGTATGTTGAGTGCACACCAGTTGCCGTAAGTTCACTGACGTTCTGTCAAAAAAAGGTTTTAGTAACTCTTGAATGCCTTATTCGATTTTAAATAAATTTGGCCGTATCCTGGACAGGATTTTAAGGGTTCAACCCCCCACCCTGATTTTTTTTGAAAAGGTTTGATTTTTCCTATAATTCCTTTATGGTAAAACTCCCTTTACATGACCCCCCCCCCGAAATAAAATCTTGGATACGGACCTGTATTAATTCTATATTCATACAACTATACAGTTTACAGAACCTTTTTCAGTGGCTCACCACGTTACATTTATTTTTGGCCAATCCTAGGATGGGTGAGTTCCCGTAAGATCACTGAAAATTTGAGCCAACGATCATACCACGTATAGTTTGTACGTACACCACTTCTCGTCAGATCACTGAAGTTTAGCAACATCGGGCGTGGTCAGTACTTGGATAAGTGACCGCTTGGCTCATTTTTCCGGCCCAACCCAGGCTGGGTGAGGTCAATGTGGGTAGCTGGTTTGCAAGTTTCCAGCGAATGGAGGGTAAAACCCCCGTCTTGAATGACCAATAGATNAAAAAAAAAAAAAAAAAAAAAAAAAAAAAAAAAAAAAAAAAAAAAAAAAAAAAAAAAGATCACTGAAGTTAAGTATCGTCCAATGAAATTTTAATTGGTGGGTGACCAGTGACCACGTAGATTCGAGCCCTCGCGATACTGGCTATTCCTTGTCCAACCCAGGCTGGGTGTGTCAACGTAACTAGCTGGTTTGTAAGTTTCCAGCTTATGGAGGGTTAAATCCTTGTCCCGAATGACCTTGTTGAATATTAAGCAAAAAATATGATCACAAAAAGGATCTAAATCCAAATTTCATTAAAATCGATCAATCCTAAATAGCAAAAAAAAATGCCGCTAACGGTGGACGAACGCATTGTTGCTCCTTCAATTTGTGGATTCTCCATATCTTAATGTTCTTATCACAATGTACTTCATTGTGTCATTGCTAAATCTTATGTTCAGACTGGGAATCGAACGAACAGTCTCCAATCTACTGAGACTGCACCGAACACTGTATTTAGGTATTAGGTTCTAAAAATTTGAACCTTACCCGAGATTTATGCTCAAACATTCCTGGAACCAGTGGCGGATTTACCGTAAAAGCAAGATAGGCCATGGTCTGGGGCGGCAAATAAAAGTTTTCAAGGAATATACTGCAGCGAAAATCGCATTTCTTGTCAAAAATAGCGGCTAATTCTAATTTGCCTAGGGGAGGCGAAAGTTTAAATCTGCCACTGCCTGGTGGTACCAATTTCATCTCTTCGCCCAGTGGCGTGAATAGCATCCATCTGGCGAGATTAGGTCATCAAGGTATGATTCGCACTCGGTAACTGTGTCGCAAGGTTCGGTTATCGGTTACTAAGGTGTGATTCGCACTCGATAACTGTGTCGCAAGGTTCAGTTATCGGTTACTAAGGTGTGCGATTCGCACTCGATAACTGTGTCGCAAGGTTCGGTTATCGGTTACTAAGGTGTGATTCGCACTCGATAACTGTGTCGCAAGGTTCGGTTATCGGTTACTAAGGTGTAATTCGCACTCGATAACTGTGTCGCAAGGTTCGGTTATCGGTTACTAAGG
>CM022882.1:5911376-5923151 GCA_012654025.1 Pachypsylla venusta | reverse complement strand
CATATCAATACCATTTCTATTTTATAAATGTTAAAATGAATTGAGTGAGGTAAGTAAATATCTATATTCTTTTTTTTATTACTCTTCTATCTTATCACCAAACGGTAAATATGTATTCCAGGGTAACTTTTCCAGGCCGTAAAAACGTTTCCTATTCTTTCTATATACATTATTTTAAATAAGTTAACAAACGGAGGCCTCATTTCACACTTAAATTTCTGATGGCACTGTCTTCTGTCTCAAATAAATTGGTCCGTTTTTTTTTTGCGTAGAATAGCGAAATATTATCTACTATGGTAGTTATGTGGCCAGAATTTTTACAAACTTTAAGAACATTGATAATACAGAAGATAATAAAATAATAAATGTAAGCGTGAGATGAGGAAAACAAAAGCACATGCAATTGTTCAAAATTTTCTCACCTACCAACGCACAGTGGGACAGAATGCCCTCGAAGCTGACAACGTTAAACGTTTTTCTAGTTGAGTATTTTTACTTTCTCTTTCTATAGAAGATATAGTATTGTAATCGTGCAGAAATTTTAGACATTTTTTTTATTGTTGAGGTTTCATTGAGACAAAGAAATATAGAAAAATGTAAAGAAAACTGGGCAAAAGGGTTGATTCCTGGCCCATAATCAATAAATATTCTGAGATAAAAGTTCATTCAATAAAGAATTATATAATAATAATAAAAAATCTATAGACGTTAAGAAAGAAAAAAAATAATGTTCTGATCGAAAAAATGTAATGTAATTTTATTATAATATAAAAACAGAAATTTTACAAGATGCGAGTGGCCACTTCGCTAATTTGTGGTCGGAGAGACAACTCAAGTCGGATTTTATAATATGGCCCTTAGATAATTTTTTTTTCGAATTTTGCACGGTTTTAGGGTATTCTGCTCCACTTTTTTTTACCTAAGCCCCCGTGGGCGTTTGAAAGGGGACACCTACCGGCTTTCGCATGAATTGCCCACTGTGCAACAGCTCAAAATCACGAAAACAAATCATGTCTGGCTGTGACCTAATTCTTTTCGCAAATAAGTGATTCGATTGTCAAATAAGATGTTGTTGTTGTTATTAACGTTCTCAACGACTCTCACTGTGTCTCCAGGTCAAGAAAGGCAACCTCTCCAACAGGATCTGTCCATAATGCTGACGACTCCAGATTAGTTGGGTTTGATAGATAGTTGCTGGCTGCTCATGATTTACATTATAAGCAGCCAGCATACATAGACGACAACGATCAGATACTTCAGGGTTCAGCAAAGATTTATATACCAACTCTTTGAGGAAGTATCTGGAGCAGCACGGCTAGGTCCAATGGAGGAAAAAGACAAAGAGTTGTCTTCGGAACAGTGTTGATGGTCTTTGGCCGTGCCCGAGGGCATGGGTAGCTCCGGTGCGAAGAACCAACCATCTTGAGGGCCATTGTCAAATAAGATGATGCCATCTTGTGATAGTGACTTGATGATGGCGATGCCAATAATTTCTTTATTAATATAACAAGAGAAATGTTTCACAATGTTTGCCACCCCCGCCACGCCATTCTGTATCCATTCCAGAGTTGTTATTTTTGTTTACTTATTGTTTTGTTTACTTTTTGAGTTGGGGAAAGACAAACTTTTTCTTCTGTCTTGAAATAAAAAGTAAGAAAAAAAAACCACACAAAAAATGGAAGTAATAACCAAGCATTGTTTTTTTTTTCTTCTTATGAATTAAATTAAATTATTTTTGGTTTTTTGTATTTACTTTTTATTTAGTTGCCGCCGTCTTCCCGTTTTATTTACCTTTATTTTGTGCTCTTTGCAAGGCCGTACCCAGGGGGTCCGGGGGTCCAGANTTCCCCAATTATTGCATTCAAACAACTTTTTTTGTCTCTGACTACTGGACTATATACCAATATTTATCATTGCTGTACAAACTGAAAGATCGCACTGTATTTTAAAATCAGTGTCCTGCAATAGTTTTTAAAACATTTTTTTTTCTAAAAAAATCTGGCTTAAGCAGCTTTTCAACCACTACTGGCCATTAATAGCCATTGTCCCATATTAGCCCACTATCGCTGATTTTGTGTTTGAAAATGTTTCAAAACTTTCAAGTTGATTTATTTATTATTCAGAAAAAAACTTGAAAAATTTCATTATGATAAATTTCTCACCGGACCTCTTAGGAAATCCCGGGCCTGGGGGAATTCCCCCCATCCCCCCTCTCGTCGGGTCTGCCAATGTGTTAGAATAACAGTGACAGTTTTCTGTTAATCATTATTATTTTTCTGTTTCAGTCCGCCGTGTTCCACCTCAGTTCAGTATCCCACCTCCGCCACTACTAGAAGTAATGTTAGATTCGCCACTGAATTTATCTTGTGTTGCTGTTGGTTCACCTATGCCTTATGTTAAATGGAGAAAAGGATTGAACATTGAATTGACACCGGATGATAAATTGCCGATTGGTCGAAACGTACTCACGTTAGATCGAGTCACGGAATCTGACAATTACACTTGTATAGCCGCTTCTGTGTTGGGTGTAATAGAAACGACGACCATGGTCAAAGTTCAGTGTAAGTAGGGGAACGTCGAAACACGAATTTTTCACCACATAATATTTAAAGTAGTAGCAGATATAGCGGGGGGGGATATAGAGGGGCTTCTCCCCCCCCAAATTAGAAAACAAAAAAAGTTGTTCTGTAATGTTTTTTTTTTTTTTTTTTTTTTTTTTTTTTTTTTTTTTTTTTTTTTTTNATTTTTTTTTTTTTTTTTTTTTTGCATTCCTCGGATAAACTCAGTAGGGCAGAGTGATGAATTATTAATCAGGAGGGTGTTGGACTCGGCACTGCTTTCCTTAATTCTCCCATGCCAAAACCTTCTGTTCAGTGCCTACTCTTTTTAGCTGTAACCCTTTCCGGGCACGGTAACCCTAGCTTGTTTCTCACAGTATCCATAGAAACTACGATTAAACTCGCTTTTTGCAGATGAAGAGAATTATTTCGAAAAAAAGGTTCCTCGACATTGGTGTCCTATGCAATCATTCAATATCCCATTGCAAATAATTCGCCTAGTTTTAGACACTCTTGGAAGTCATGTCTTGGAAATTTCAAATGGCCGCCATTTTGAAACCAAACACGCTAGACGTGTGAATTTTTTTTTTTGCAAAGTACTTCTAATTCTATTGTCTTTCTGAAAATGTATCCCAAGATGGGGGTTCGTATTTAAAAAACTAAAGTTGGACCCCCTGGGGGCCACATGGGATCTTGTACTGCCATGATGCCCACAAAAACTGTGACATTATAACACAAAGTCCTCCTGAAGCAACACTACGTGTCCGGGCTCTAGTCCAATGTGAATGGATTGCTAATTTTTCTTTTTGTTCTTCTTTCCAGCCCTTCCTGTTGCACCGCTCGATGTTAAAATTTCTGAAGTTACTGCCACGTCAGTTCGTTTGGACTGGACATATCCTTCAGATACGCTTCTCTATTACGTCATTCAATATAAACCAAAAGCTGCCAATACACCGTACAGTGAAATCTCTGGTATCATTACCATTTATTATACGGTCCGAAATTTAAGTCCGTACACTGAATATGAATTCTACATTATTGCTGTTAACAATTTGGGTCGTGGGCCACCGTCAAGTCCAGCTGTTATTACTACAGGCGAAACAGGTATGTGTACAGTTTCAGTAGGATTATTTTTCAGTGTTTACAGGGCGAGTGATTAAAACAGTTAAATAAGTAAAACAGTGAATTATCTCGGAAACTTTGGGATATACAACATTTTTTTTGTTCACATTGGTGATTTCTGGAGCTTGGCCGGGAGCACTACCGTGCGCTCAGATAGAATATTCTGACCAATTGATCATATTCTTGACATGCCCAACAAGGGACTGGGGGCAGGACCGACGAGAGGGGGAGGGGGAATGCGGGGAATCCCCCAGGACCGGGATTTCCTAAGAGGCCCGGTGAGAAAATTATCATAATGAATTTTTTCTTGTTCTTTTCTGAATAATAAATAAATCAACTTGAAAGTTTTGGAAAATTTTCAAACACTCAAAATCAAAAGTTTAGCGATAGTAGGCTAATATGGGACAATGGCTATTGCAGAACACTGATTTTAAAATCTAGTGCGATCTTTTAGCTTGTACAGCAATCATAAATATTGGTATATTTCGAAAACATTCAACATCTGATGATCGAATTATTTGTTGCCAAGAAGAAGCGTACACGCCTTTTCACATCAACTAAGTGAATTGTCTACTTTTACTTTTATTACTGCTCATACGGTGATTTAAATTTTATATGAAAGAATAATAGAATGGCCCGCAAATTTTTCCCCCCGACCCGGATTTTCTGTCTAAACCCCTTGGTGGGGGTGGTGTTAGTTTACGATACTCACAAAAATCAAAATTACTTTAGCTGAAGGTGTAATAGGAGGGCCTGTATATTCCCCCCCCCCCTTTCTCTTCGGCCTTGATTGAGGCGGACATATAAGGGTGATTTAAATGAATACCGTAAGGATAACCTGTCATGTTCATTTTTTTTAAAAAAATAGAACCATGTAGTTTTTATTGGATATTCCAATTTCCCATTGAATTCTACGTGCAATCGTACCGGTCGTCCTAGGGTGGAAACAGGTTGCCGAAACTTTTTCACACCCTTGACAGGAACTATATTGGTATTCGTTCCAGGTCGGCCATCAAGTTCACCATAACTTATCCTCCTCGATATCTTCAACAGATTTCAGAATGTTTCACTGTTCTAATTTATGACACACCCTGTAGACTCTCATTTTATTTATTTAAATTTTAGCCTTTTTCCATTCGGTTTACTAATCTAGTAAGTGACGATACTACTTCCGAGCTTCCCAAAGTAGAGAAGCTTTGTATTCATGCAGAGATTGAACAAAAATTGACCTCGGAAATTATAATTTCCACAAAATTGATTGGTGAAACGCAGTTGTCAAATTTGATGAAATCTTTCATAAAGGTTATTAAATTCTAATATCTGTGCTTCTGTTTTGTTTTTAAAATCTAAAAGAAGCTTTTCAGATTATTGTTCCCATTATTAGTAAAATACTAAGAAAATTCGATCTCAAAAGTCTTTTTTTTTTTTAATTTCACGAAAACGCGTGTGACCTTACATGATCGCTTAAGTGTAATATTCGCGACGAATAGAATATTTGATTTTCTATACAGTAGATCAAATATTATATTGACCACGAAACTAAAATCATTTCTATATGTGCGACCCAAATAATATTTGATTTTCTAGTTTTCTTATACATATCAGATCAATACTACTAGGTATAATTCGTATTGTATGTATTAGATGCAAACGTAGGACTCGTGACATCACACCCACGTGCCGTCTTGGTTTGATTCCAAGTGATGTCACACCCACGTGCCGTCTTGGTTTGATTCCAAGTGATGTCACACCCACGTGCCGTCCATTCTTTACATCCACATTACTGATTCTACCTCTTTTAAATTTTTCTTTCATGCTTCTCTCGCCCATCTTAAATGTACCTTTTCCCCCTTTTTGGAAATCGATTACAAAATTAAAACCAACCTAATTTTTGAGTGTTTTTTGTAATCCGTCCCCCAAAAATAATATTTTTTAATGATTTAAATGTAAGTAAACTATTTTTGATTTTTGATTACTTGCGTCTATTGTAGTTTTGTGTATGTTTATTTTATACAGGGTGTTACAATGTAAATGAATATTTTGAGAACTTTAATTTAATTTGATCAAACGAAGTGAGGTGTAGTTTTAACACAATGATTTTTCTTTAAACGTCTTTTTGTATGTTTGTTTTTGAACGGCTGGTCCATAGAAACTTGGTGTAGACATTCATTACGTAAATGGAATTATCTATTTTTTGGGGCGCTATTGAGGTACAAGAGTCTTCGTGGTGGCCAGTTATTTGCGTGAGGTCTACAGAACTACTAGTAACATTTTTTTTTAATTTGGCTTAACGTCTCTTTAACATATATTGGTCATTCAAGACGGGGGTTTTACCATACATTCGCTGGAAACTTGCAAACCAGCTACCCACATTGATCTCATCCAGCCGTGTTGGGCCGGAAAAATAGCCAGCATCAAGAGGGCGCGAACCCACGTGGACACCCACATGGAACAACCTTGCTGGACGTTGCTTAACTTCAATGATCTATTGTGAACTGATGTATTCAACGTGCCATAGACGCTGGCCACTAGTAACAATTAAATTTACTAATTGACCGAATGAGGTAAAGGTCAAGTTTTAACTCCACGGTAATTCTTTTGTTTGTCGGTACCACAATAATTCTCGAATTATTCGATTAAGATGAAATTTGGTATAATAATAATTGTTTATTTTTATAAGGTACAATATACAAAGTTGCTACTTCTCTAACACATTATACCTTAAAACTAATATGAAAACTATAGTAACTATGTATGTACTTACATTCATTAAATAGAATTGATTTTTGGGCCATCCGGGGCCAAATTGTGGCCATTTAAGTGAGTGGGGTGTACATTTCACAGAACCATTTGTAGAAATAGGTTGATAAGAAGGTTATGACCCTTGGCTGGAACTATGATATTTTGCGTTCCAGGTCGCTCCGGCACGAACTGGGGGAGGACGTGGCCAAATAAAAACATTTGCCTTAACTTTCAATAGTTCTCAAAATATTCGACTGGCTCACCCCACATTGTGCAACATCCTTTAAACTAATCAGTCACTTTACGTATTTTTTGTATTTTTAAGCACTTCTGCACCAGTTTTCTTTTAAATCACATTGGCAACCTCATGTGTGTGAAAACTGTTAGAATTTTCACGAGGACAAAAAGTTGTATTTTTCATTATGAAAGCAACATTTATAAATGTAGTTTTTGTATTTTTGAACACTTCACCATTTTTTTTTTCTTTTTTTTTCGAAATCACATTGCAAATCTCATGTTTGTAAAAACTTTTTACCCGGGACAAAAAGTTGTATTTTTGATTGTCAAACCAACATTCCTAATAGTAGTTTTTGTATTTTGGAACACTTTTTTTTTTTTTTTTTTTTTTTTTTTTTTTTTTTTTTTTTTTTTTTTTTTTTTTTNATTTTAAATATTAAATAGGCTGCTGCTTCTTCTTACTGAAGAGAAAATCAAAGTTCAAGTGGACATTTGACTATATCACTTCCAATGAAACACCCTAAATAACTGTGGTAGGGATAATTTTAAGAAATTTAAGTAAAGATATCCCGAATTTTAAATATTAAATAGGCTGCTGCTTCTTCTTACTGAAGAGAAAATCAAAGTTCAAGTGGACATTTGACTATATCACTTCCAATGAAACACCCTAAATAACTGTGGTAGGGATAATTTTAAGAAATTTAAGTAAAGATATCCCGAATTTTAAATATTAAATAGGCTGCTGCTTCTTCTTACTGAAGAGAAAATCAAAGTTCAAGTGGACATTTGACTATATCACTTCCAATGAAACACCCTAAATAACTGTGGTAGGGATAATTTTAAGAAATTTAAGTAAAGATATCCCGAATTTTAAATATTAAATAGGCTGCTGCTTCTTCTTACTGAAGAGAAAATCAAAGTTCAAGTGGACATTTGACTATATCACTTCCAATGAAACACCCTAAATAACTGTGGTAGGGATAATTTTAAGAAATTTAAGTAAAGATATCCCGAATTTTAAATATTAAATAGGCTGCTGCTTCTTCTTACTGAAGAGAAAATCAAAGTTCAAGTGGACATTTGACTATATCACTTCCAATGAAACACCCTAAATAACTGTGGTAGGGATAATTTTAAGAAATTTAAGTAAAGATATCCCGAATTTTAAATATTAAATAGGCTGCTGCTTCTTCTTACTGAAGAGAAAATCAAAGTTCAAGTGGACATTTGACTATATCACTTCCAATGAAACACCCTAAATAACTGTGGTAGGGATAATTTTAAGAAATTTAAGTAAAGATATCCCGAATTTTAAATATTAAATAGGCTGCTGCTTCTTCTTACTGAAGAGAAAATCAAAGTTCAAGTGGACATTTGACTATATCACTTCCAATGAAACACCCTAAATAACTGTGGTAGGGATAATTTTAAGAAATTTAAGTAAAGATATCCCGAATTTTAAATATTAAATAGGCTGCTGCTTCTTCTTACTGAAGAGAAAATCAAAGTTCAAGTGGACATTTGACTATATCACTTCCAATGAAACACCCTAAATAACTGTGGTAGGGATAATTTTAAGAAATTTAAGTAAAGATATCCCGAATTTTAAATATTAAATAGGCTGCTGCTTCTTCTTACTGAAGAGAAAATCAAAGTTCAAGTGGACATTTGACTATATCACTTCCAATGAAACACCCTAAATAACTGTGGTAGGGATAATTTTAAGAAATTTAAGTAAAGATATCCCGAATTTTAAATATTAAATAGGCTGCTGCTTCTTCTTACTGAAGAGAAAATCAAAGTTCAAGTGGACATTTGACTATATCACTTCCAATGAAACACCCTAAATAACTGTGGTAGGGATAATTTTAAGAAATTTAAGTAAAGATATCCCGAATTTTAAATATTAAATAGGCTGCTGCTTCTTCTTACTGAAGAGAAAATCAAAGTTCAAGTGGACATTTGACTATATCACTTCCAATGAAACACCCTAAATAACTGTGGTAGGGATAATTTTAAGAAATTTAAGTAAAGATATCCCGAATTTTAAATATTAAATAGGCTGCTGCTTCTTCTTACTGAAGAGAAAATCAAAGTTCAAGTGGACATTTGACTATATCACTTCCAATGAAACACCCTAAATAACTGTGGTAGGGATAATTTTAAGAAATTTAAGTAAAGATATCCCGAATTTTAAATATTAAATAGGCTGCTGCTTCTTCTTACTGAAGAGAAAATCAAAGTTCAAGTGGACATTTGACTATATCACTTCCAATGAAACACCCTAAATAACTGTGGTAGGGATAATTTTAAGAAATTTAAGTAAAGATATCCCGAATTTTAAATATTAAATAGGCTGCTGCTTCTTCTTACTGAAGAGAAAATCAAAGTTCAAGTGGACATTTGACTATATCACTTCCAATGAAACACCCTAAATAACTGTGGTAGGGATAATTTTAAGAAATTTAAGTAAAGATATCCCGAATTTTAAATATTAAATAGGCTGCTGCTTCTTCTTACTGAAGAGAAAATCAAAGTTCAAGTGGACATTTGACTATATCACTTCCAATGAAACACCCTAAATAACTGTGGTAGGGATAATTTTAAGAAATTTAAGTAAAGATATCCCGAATTTTAAATATTAAATAGGCTGCTGCTTCTTCTTACTGAAGAGAAAATCAAAGTTCAAGTGGACATTTGACTATATCACTTCCAATGAAACACCCTAAATAACTGTGGTAGGGATAATTTTAAGAAATTTAAGTAAAGATATCCCGAATTTTAAATATTAAATAGGCTGCTGCTTCTTCTTACTGAAGAGAAAATCAAAGTTCAAGAGAAGGAATGAGAAAGTGGGAATGGGAGCAATGGAGCAATGCGGTAGAATTGTACAAGACAGTTTTGAGTTGAGATTAGTCAGAGTAATGGAGGAGGAATGGAAAGAGCAGATTAACTAATGGAGAAATAACAAATTATTAATCATAATCTGAAATCCAAATTACTTAACCTATTTTGAAAATAATTTCGGATTCATTTTACAATGTTTGCTGAAAGTACCAAATCGTCAGCAAATATTATGGCGCATTTACACCTAATCTATTAATTATGAATTGCTATAGTGGTCCTGTCTTATGATCGAAGATGCTACCAATTTTTGGCTTTGGTAAAAAAAAATATGTATCCAGCCAAAAACCAAAACTTATCGTGCCGGCTCACCATAATGCATTGCTAAAGCGGCCCTATCTAATGATGAATTAATTGACTTTGGTAAAAACCAAAATTCCTAGTGTGGTGCACGCACCTTTGAAGGAAATGAAATTCCTGAGGCGTCCTCATGTGCTAATATTTCCTGTTTTCTGTTTGTCCTCTTTTAGCTGAATCTTCTTTTGGAGGTTCCAGTAAGTATAAGTTTCATTGTCAACAGTTTGATGGCGTACTTTTAGTGTTTTAGTATTCAGATTTTAGAGAGATTTCGCAAATCTGTTATGGGGTCCCAAAATCAATACGAAAACGATAAGTTTATGGGTTTCTTGTATCATAGGCGGAAGATTTTTTTTTAGATTTCGCAACACCACGATATGCGAAAACTTGATTTCTTCACATTTCAAAACAAAAAACACAATCGAGTTTTTAGTCGTATCACATTTATCCCATAATATTCAAAAAGCAAGACGTATGCATTAAATACTCAAAGAACATGAGGTTCAATAAATTCTAGTGTTGTAATACAATTAAAGGAGACTAATTTAACTTTTTGTTTTAACAACATTGTTCTAAATATTTCGCTACATATAAATTTAAAACATTTAACGTACTATCCCCATTTAACATTTTCCATTCCAATAGACTGATAGACAACAGAAAAACAAATACTAATTACACAAATGAAACACCAAATACTCGGATGAAAAAGAATTAAAAAAATGAACACTTGCCAGAATTTTTTTTTCTTCATAAAAATCATAACTGAATTAAAATTATTTTGAAACTACGCGGGATTTTCTCAACTAGTTTCCTTTTCGTTTACAAAAAAAACAGCCTGATAATCTACTGGAATTATCAGGGGGCTCCCAAAACGAAAACCGAGCTCCGATAATTTTTGTCATCCACAGAGACGAAAACTCGACACAACATCGTTTTCGGGATGGTTTTCGTATTCCGATAAATTTACGAAATCTCTCTATAATTCAATTTTTCCTCCTTCATTCTCGTCAATTTTAGATGTAAAAAAAAGTCTGGAGATGGATGTTATGCCTACATAATGAAATATAAATTTGAAAAAAATATATATCAACTACGAAAATATTGTTTTGATACACTTGAAAATGTCTTAACAGAAGAAAGCGCTCGTGTCTTAAAACAATGTTTTTGTAGTTGATACATTTTGGTGTTGTTGTTGTTGGCTGTCCGTGGGTAACTCAGGACCAACGTGATCAATCAGCTGATTTCTCTCATACAGAAAGTTTGGAACAGTGTCGACGATCGCGTTGATGCATTTACCTTTACTCATTGACGAATGGATGTAGATTTGTTCATAGAGTAGGATTTCCATTTGACGATTACCTCGGTGGAGCAGTGACACCTCAGTATTTCTCATATCATGATGGGTGTTAATAATATGTTCGGCGTAGTTACATATTAGTTGATACATATTTTTTTCTCCTGAGACACTTCTGTTAAGGCATTTTTGAATGTCATATCAGAAGAAAGCGTTCGTGTCTCAATTGAAGAATTGTTCAAGAAGAATGTTTTCAAATAATAATTATAAATGCCTAAAAGTACGCCATTTGTTTCGTGTGTTTTCTAACCTTCATATTTAAATGTGTGTTTTCAAATCCATACCGTTCGTTCTAAATTGAATCATATTTTAGATATTTGGTTTATAATATTATAATTTGCAATAATGAACCTTTGAAAAAATGCGTGTCACTTTTGTCACTTAACTTTAACCGGAATTAATTTAAGCGGAATTTGGTATTTACACTGTGATCATTTAACTTTGTCCAGAAATTATTTAAATTTTTAAAAATAAAATTTTTGTATCAAACTACAAATATAAAAATGAGTCACGAGCGCTTTCGTCCGTTACGACATCGTCTGGTGATTTTTTTTTTTT
>CM022882.1:5876283-5893275 GCA_012654025.1 Pachypsylla venusta | reverse complement strand
TGCTCTTTTCGCATTTTTTGTTCTTCTGCTTTATCAAAGGTTCTCAATTACGAGTGTCATGACTTTGTATTAGAATCACTCTGTCAGATTTTGAAACCATTCTCGATTACTCTTTTCGCATTTTTTGTTCTTCTGCTTTATCAAAGGTTCTCAATTACGAGTGTCATGACTTTGTATTAGAATCACTCTGTCAGATTTTGAAACCATTCTCGATTACTCTTTTCGCATTTTTTGTTCTTCTGCTTTATCAAAGGTTCTCAATTACGAGTGTCATGACTTTGTATTAGAATCACTCTGCCAGATTTTGAAACCATTCTCGATTGCTCTTTTCGCATTTTTTGTTCTTCTGCTTTATCAAAGGTTCTCAATTACGAGTGTCATGACTTTGTATTAGAATCACTCTGTCAGATTTTGAAACCATTCTCGATTGCTCTTTTCGCATTTTTTGCTCTTCTGCTTTATCAAAGGTTCTCAATTACGAGTGTCAGATTTTCTAATCATCCTCGACTAAGTACTCTTTTCGCATATTGTTCTTCATTATCTCTAATTGATTTGAACAGAACAGAACTCATCACATCAGTTAATGTCCATCTCAATTTATGTGCAAAAAATATCAATAAACTTTATTTGTATCAAACATTTTTTTTAAAAAAAAAATTACCAATTTGCGAGTGCAAAATACATATTTTTTTGCATGCATTTTTTTTTTACGTTTAAAACTCAACATAATTTTTTACATATATTTTATATATCAAATATTTTGCATTCTACAAAAAAGGGTTCGTGCTTTTGAAAAAAAAAAAATCAGTAGGGATTTTTTTTAAAAAAATTTAGGTATATTAGGACAAGTTTTTTTGAGAAATTAGTTTTTTTTTGTATTTTGTAATTTTTGAAACTTATTTTTGTTCAGTCTAACTGAAATGTACTTTTTCTGTCTTTTTTTATCTGTCCATCTTTTGGGTACCAATTTTTGATTACCTACTTCTACTTCAATTTGGTCATCGTCGCTCTCTTCTCCAATCAACTACTTCTATCCATTCTAAAAAAAAAACATTTTTAAAAATCGTTTCAATTGAATGAATTCTTCGTGAACATGATTTTTGATTTTTGTGGTTCTCGAATTCCGAAAAAAATCAACCAAACCTGATTTTTTTTACAATTTTGAAAATCTCAGTAGACAATTTTAAAAGTGAGTAAAAAAAATAAAATGAAATCTATTTTCATTTTTCTTTTTTCTTCGATTTTTCCATCCGTTTTCAATTTGATTTTTGTTGATTTTTTTTAACTCCTCTCATTCGTTTTTCATATTTTTTTTCGTGAACATATATACCTACTAATTTTGTGTTGAATTTTTAATTTTGTTTTGTTTTTTTATTATTTCTATGTTTATGAAAATTATTTTGAATCTCATTCAAAAGAGATTCACAGAGCCCGTTTTTCCTATTTTTCACCAATATTTTTCTTTTTTATTTTTCATTTATTTTTTAAATACATTTTTGTTTCATACCCCTTTAATTTTTCCCCTTTTTTTATTAATATCTCTTTATTTCCCTTCCCTTTAACCAATATTTTTTCCATATTTCGAACCTGATTTAATATTTAAGTTTTGGTATTCAAGATGATTTTACGTTCCATAAAATATAACTTAGGCTTAACCATGGGTAGTAATAGACTTCATTTTTTATGCGTAGGCACTTTTACAATGGGTAATTCTTTCCCCAATGTTTTTGATCTTGTGGAAGTTCTATTTAGCGTAAACTTCTAGAGTGGATTCTTTGGGGTTTAGTGTGGCGTGTGGCGTTTAACACTGAAATTTTTGCTTTCACTAACAGCTTTGAAAAAGATTTTTAAAAATAAATTCTTCATTTGTCTATCTGTACTAAGTCCAATGGCTTTTATCTTGAACAAAAAATGGAATGTTCTATGTTTGGCTGTTGCACATTTCATAAAAGAATGTTGGCTAAATCTTCTATAACTCGTTTTTACCTCTGCAAGTTAAGTTAGAGCTTTTTTTTTTAAATCCACAATCAATTTAAATTTTTGATACTGAATTTAAAAAAAAAACTCTGGATAAACTTGTGGCAGTAAAAATTGGTCCCAAATATTTTCTGAGCGGGGTCAAAGATCTTTTTTACGGAATAGCATGAGCTTAAAAAACAGTTTTGAGAGTTGGTACAAGATGTAGCTCAAGTCGTGTTATACTTTTTGGAAAGTGTGAGTAGTACTAATAGCTTTGGTTATGCTGTATACATATAGGGTGGTCTGTTTTACAATTCGGTATCTCAAAACCCTTACATTGCAGAAGAATATGTAAGAAGTAAAGTTTTTATGGATTGAAAGGGGAAATATTTTGGTGTCTTTACATTGATCGACCTTGGAAAAAAGTTTTAAGTTTTTTTTAAAAAAATATCATTCATTTCATTAAGATTTAACCCCCTAAGGTGTGGAATCCCTACACCTCAGCCTCATGGGCTTTTTATGTATTGGATTAAGCCTATTTCTCTAGTTAAGGTTCAACTGCCCAGCGAGTTTGAGCAGTCTTCTTACCAGATTGATTTGGACGAGTTCCTTTATGGAGTTTAGTGATCCGATGATACTCTCTTTTTGCAAAAAAATTGCAATCAAAGATAAAAAAAATATCACACGAATTACTAAAAATACCACACGCATGGGGACGCATGGCTGTAGTGTACTTGATTTTCAGTTTTTGATCCATATATGTATCAGGAACCATTTTCGGTTTTCGGGCATATGCTTCGAGAGAGAAAAAATATTGTCCTCAAGATGGTCTGCTGATGTTAAAAAAAAAAAAAAAAAAATGAGTACACCCTGAATATTTCCGTAGCGTAGTGGTTGGGTCGTCAGACTAGTGACCTGTGGGTCCCGGGTTTACTCTTATCGGGAGTGGATAAGTTTCTCATGAACTGTATCTCTTTCGTTCAATAAAATTTTCTCCCATAGTGCGACCCCGAAGTAAAGGTATTTTTTTTCTTTATTTAATTTAAGCGCCAATTATGAAGGCAATCACAATTGAGGCAATTGATACGAGGTCATAAACCCAATCTCAAGTATGGATTTGGTATGAAGGAAGTTATTAAAAAATCGTTTGAACACCCTATAGTTAGCACGGGGTGAAGAACTTTTGTGATGCTCTGTATTATGTTACCTCTGAAAAGTATAGCATGACTGATCTGCGTCGTGTACATTGTATTTCAAACATAGCAATGGTTTTGTTACGCTTTATGCTTATTTTACAAGCCTCCCTCATGTACTTTTTAAGAAATTAATTATTTTCAAATTTATCCTTCTTTATTTTGCTAATATTTTGTTTTTTGACTTTACTCCTCCAGTGCCGGGACCTCCAATGGACGTGAAGCTTACCAACGTTAACTCCACTACTGTCCATGTAGAATGGAGACCTCCTAATGAAAAAGAAAGAAATGGAGTCATTCGGGGGTATCACATACATGTTCAGGAGACCAAAGAAGAGGTAAGAGACGATTTCTTGGAAAAAAACTCATTCAGTGTGACACATGGGTTTATTATTTTACTGACCAAAAAAATTACCCCCGCCAAATTTGAAATTTTCCGCTTCAAGGTATGTTGAATACAAAAATCGAATAAAAAAAAATTGTTAGCGCGTCAGACGCTGTTCATCCTAAGTGTTCTTTTACCACTTAGCATCGACCGATTTTGATGAAATTTGTCTAACCACATACAAATATTCTCGCTGGAAACTCTGGGACCTTGGGCGGCTGAATCAATTTCTTTCTTGGAAAGGATTGGTTCAGTCCTCCACCAAGTTTCCGGTGATCCTCGTTCATACCAGTTTCTTGTTCAAAGTATTTCACAAGCAATTCAGCGGGGCAATAGCTGCTCTATCATGAGCAGGCTCCCTTTCGGCAAAGAATTGGATGAAATATTTTATCATTAATTTCTGTTAAAAGAAATAAAATTAGTATGATATTAATCTGTAAAAATATAAACGATAAGAAGACGATTTCTAATATTATCTTCATTTTTACATAAATTGTCCACAATAAAAATAGACTGAATGGATTTAGTGAAATATATTTGCTGCCGTGTTCCGTGTGTAGGAACTAAAAATTCAAATAACATCAATTTTTCGCCACGCCATTTAACTCCTACGTCGGGGTTTCCTCAATTTCTAGCCCCCCCCCCCAACCNCCCCCCAAAACCTTTTTACAACTGCCACCAGAGGAAGTTTTTCTTGTTATGTTTTATACATTTCGCTCCCGTATTTTCATTAAATGATTTTTTTCTTTTCATAAAATTTGTAAATGTTGTAACGTTTTCTTTTTCTTCTTTAAAAAGGAAGTGTCACAATAAAAAATATTATTTGATTATGGAGTCTCCTAAACATTTTTAATATATCTTGTTCCAGGGTGGCTATTTAAATGAACCAATGAGATTTGACGTATCGGATGGTGGCGCATTGGAACTGAACGTAACCGGACTTCAGCCAGATACAATTTATACCATCCAAGTTGCTGCATTGACAAGAAAAGGTGATGGAGATCGAAGTAAACCAGAAACTATCAAAACTCCTGGTGGTGTGCCAAACAGACCTAACGTCAATCTCAAGTAAGTGGTGACTTTTCATTAATAATACATGAATATTAGGTCGGTCGCATGACTCCGTTCACCGTGGAGACATGAACATAAAATCGTTTCCTAAAGAGAGGTTAAGAAATGGTTGGGGTAAAATATGTCAGTTTGTACTATTCCTTACGTTTGCATTATTTCCCTTCATCAGAGGGGCTAGAAAACGTTTATACGGCCATGCCTCGATTGCCTATTAACAAATCAAGTTTTGCTTAAAATAGGTAGACAGAGATTCGAAATTTCCCCTAATTGTGGAAAAATATTTTCAGTGAAAAAATTCCGGTTTTGAACTAAAACTTTGAAAATTGTGAAACCATTTCCAAAACTAGTAGGTTAATTCGCATATTTTATGAACATAATAATTGTCCATACCGAATTTCATCATCGCACAAGGCGTTTGATAGGAACGAAATCTCAATCACACATTTGCAGAAAAACCATGGAATTAAAACTTGATCTCACTTCGTTCCTTCAATAATATTTTTGTATTAAAAATCTACATAGAAAATGTGATTTTTCAGTTGAAACTAGGAGGGAGATTGTAATTGTTTTTATTTATTTTACCGGCGACATCCCTATGTTGTGTTTTCTATTTTTTTTTTTTTTTTTCAATTAGTTCAGTGATTAAAAAGCAAATTCACTCTAAAATTATGTTGCTTTGAGTTGATAGGTTGTCGTGACAAATTTTGAAATATTTTGCCGTAATTCTATTACTAAGTTGCCCGACACGGGGCCTCTCTATCTTAGAAACTCTTCCACGCACATCAGCACATAGATTTATTATTTTACTGGCTAAAAATCGCCCCCTTATGTTTGACATTTTACACTTCAAGTTATGTTGTAAGCGGCACTTTTACCACTCAGCGTTGACAGCGTTGACCCCAGTATACATCCCGAAATGCACTTGGTATATGTGTATGTATGTTTGTATGTTACGCGGTACAAGCCAGTTTTCATTCGATTTTGACGAAATTTGGTATACATGTTTAGGACATGAAGTAAATTTGGTGTATAGTTTTTGGGTCGCCTCGGGGGCCCAATATTGAGTTTTTTTAAAATGATTTTTATCTTTTTAACGGTTTGTTGTAGAAACGTAAAATTTTGATATGTTATGACTTGTGGGGCCCTGTCTCCCACCGGATTCGATCAGGGGTTCTAATATTTGTTTTTTTTAAAAAAAAAATTTTTTTAAATTTGATTATATTTTTTTCTATAAATGACTACAACACTAACGTGAATTCCTTGACATCTTGATCCACTAATAAAATAGATATATTTTCATGTTGAAAAAAAATCTCATTAGTATTATAAACTCCCGTCGTAAAAAATATCCGCAGTCCCCTTATGAATGCACAATGCACATACCTACTCATTGTTATAGCCTTGCATTCTCTGCCCAGCATCGTGTGAAATATTCCTGCGCTGCGCAGACTTGTGCGCACAATTTTTGCGTCTCACGTCTCGTAATATTTGCCGACTCATTTTTATTTTCTTTTTTCGTGAACTTTTCAACTTTTTGGAAAATTCGTTTTCTCAAGTGATAAGTGATTATTTTAGTGTTTTTATAAAATTCAAGTGATTTTTTATTTGACTTACAATGTCTCGTGGAAGTAGTGCTGGTTTTGATCGTCATATTACAATTTTTTCACCGGAAGGTCGTTTATATCAAGTGGAATATGCTTTTAAAGCTATCAATCAAGGAGGTGTTACTTCTGTCGCCGTTAAAGGGGTCGATACTGCAGTAGTAGCTACTGAAAAGAAAATTCCAGATGCTCTTGTAGATCCTAAAACTGTATCAAATCTTTATAGTTTAACACCAACAGTAGGATGTGTTATGACCGGTATGCAAGCAGATTGTAAATATCAAGTCCAAAGAGCTCGTTACGAAGCTGCAAGTTTTAAATATAAACATGGTTATTCTATGCCAATTGATCAATTATGTAATAGAATCGCTGATATAAGTCAGGTGTATACACAAAATGCTGAAATGAGACCGTTAGGGTGTTGTATGACGCTTGTTTCATATGACGAAACTGATGGTCCGCTTATCTATAAAACAGATCCGGCAGGATACTATACTTCATTCAAAGCTGTAAGTGTTGGAGTTAAAACAACAGAAGCAAATAGTTATTTGGAAAAGAAATTCAAGAAGAAGACAAATTATACGCATGATGAAACAATTCAGTTGGCCATATCGTGTTTGTCACATGTTTTAGCTGTGGATTTTAAACCTACAGAAATAGAAGTGGGTGTTGTGTCTAAGGATAATCCATTATTTACAGTTCTATCAGAAGAAGATTTGGAAAAACATTTGACTGCCATTGCTGAAAGAGATTAAAACGTAAATGGGATAGATGGTGGAATTGAAAGAAAAAAAAGTTAAAATGTATAGGGTAATTGTTTAGATAATTGTGTCATGGGAATGCAAGAGGTAAAAACCTTTGATCACCATTTTCATAAATATGACATGATCTAAACTAAATTCAATAATATCACCATGGGACCCATATGCATATATTAGTCATGGGTCGATACTAGGGTTAGAAGGTGCTTTTAGTTTAAGTTTACATTCATTTGGAATTGCCTCGCTGACAAGAATACTCAACCATGTACCTATATTGTATAGTGTAACCATACTATAAATATTATATGGTTACATTATACATTGATCTATTCTTGTCAGCGAGGTATAAACATAAACTAACCTTACCTGAAATTAGTAATAACCATTTTATAATATACCTCAAGTTTCTAGTTTCAAAAATAAAGATTCGATAAAAACACCTTTGTACCAATACTAGTAGATACAGAATAATGGTAATATATAATGGTTTACTGGAGTAAAAAATTTCGGTACTTGAATATAACAGAACTCTAGTTTTAGTACACGTTGCCCGTGTAGGCCTAATACTCTTAACGACACATCATTAATGTAAATTTTATTTATAAATAAACATTGGTACAGCACTAGTTATACCCTCCTGACGATGGCTGGATGTAAGCCCCGAGACGACCTGGAGGTCATACTACCATGGTTCCAGCCAATTAGGTAATCAAAAAGGAAAAAAAAAGAGCGGGCCTTGAAGGGTCCAAAGTTAAAACTAGTTATAAAGACCTTATAATTTGGTACCGTTTTCTGCTTACATGCAAAACCTCTCGTGAGTGCGTCCGAAATGGAAATCCCGTATTTAAATTTGTATCAGTGTCGTAATTAGGGATTTTCTTTCTGGTATAAAAAAGAGACCTCTTTGAAATCGGACATTTTTGGGTAGATTGTATGTATTAAGTGAGGTTGTAATTTTTTAATACCTGGAATAGAAATTATACGCAAAGTATTACATTAACTTTCCCCATACTTTTCTTTAACTGGGTGGCATACCTATATTTACATTGAATTTTTTTCTTTTATGCGCTTAATAAACTGTTTTAGCGGTTTGATCGTACGGAACGCTATAATATGTGCTAATCCGATTTGCATTAAACCAACTTTTTTAATAATAATATTAATTTTAGATTTCTAAATAATAAATAAATCGTGATATATTTGATGGAATAACAATAATTGTATCATGTATTTTGTTTTTATTAATTTACTAGCTCATGTCCGAAACTTCGTGCGTCTTTCCCCGTGGCCATAGGAAAATCTTCCATAACTGGGTTACGCATTTTATATTTTTCCTGAGGGTTTTGGGTTGCTTTTTTGGGGGAGGTGGTTCATTCCCGATCTTTTTTTATATATTTCTTAGCGACTATGTAATTGTACCGCTAAACGATGTTTTTGGCGATGACTCGCCTAAACCTTTGATTTTTTTCCGTACTTTTTTTCGTGCCTACTTTACAAAAGGGATCTGTGTTACGCAATTGAATTTCAAGGTTTATAGATTCACTAGCAGGATACGCCCGCTTCGCTTGGCGCCTTAGAGGCATGGCCGTTTATAGTTTCAACCCCAAAAGTAGCCTATGTCCTTTCCTAAAGTTTAGTCTATCTCCATACCAAATTTCATCAAAATCGGTTCAGTAGTTTAAGCGTAACATACATACAGAGTTACTTTCGCATTTATAATATTAGTATGGATTTAAAGAGGGGAATATAACAGTCATAATGAAAATTTCAAAAAATATTTTGATCTACACATTTGGCTAACTGCCTTTTCTCTGCAAATGAAAAAAAAAAAAAAAAAAAAAAAANAAAAAAAAAAAAAAAAAAAAAAAACAACGCATATATCTAACGAAACAATTCAGACCTTGTCATAAGCGTGAGCATGTGTGAGTGCGTGCACGTGCACCGAAGGGGTGGCAAAGTGTGTTCGAGTTTTCCGCACGGTTTATCAAAAGGTTTGGTGATTGTGATTTTTGTTAAAGAAAAACAACAAAATATGTAGAATGATGATGAAAATATTTATAGAAGGATCAAATCGAAGGTGAGTTTTAGGAAATCCTTTTTTTTGCGTGGTCAGTTTTTGGTTCAGCGCAATTCTAGACGATCTTATTATGTCTTAATAGTCGGATGAAAATTAGATCATTGCGTGTGGCTGGTGCATTATGGAACAAAAATAGAACCGTAGCCCGTTCACTATCACATTGTATTGGGCTCACTTTCAGTTATTCAAAATATCAAAAATAAACTTTAAAGAATTAAATTCTATTTTTGCAAATTTACTGAATCTACTTTTTGACTGAACGAAGTGAGGTCTAGAGTTAACTCTACCGTTTTTCTTTAAAATCTTTTTTGCATTACGATAACTCTCGAGCGCTTTGTCTTATTTTAATGAAACTCAGTATGGATATTTGTTACGTTTTAGGCTATGTTCACATGACCGCGCGGATCAACTGAACAAATCGATACAATTTTGTAGAATTAGTACCGCGCGGTCATGTAGACAATATGCACTATTTAGATAGATCTTGTGCAGCGCGGTCATGTGAACATAGCCTTATAGGGACAATGGGCTCTCTGAACTACAAAAAAATATCTTGCAATTATTGAAAGCTATATTTTTTTCTCATCTTCATTCCACTTTATTTAGTGTTCCTTTAATGATTTTCTTCCTTTCTCTCTTCCAGGGTGTTAAAAGAGGAGCCCGAAGTTAGCATAGAACTAGTTTGGTCCAAACCAACCCAAACTTATGGTGAGATTCTTGGATACCGAGTGCGTCATGGAGTGAAGGAACAAAATCTAAAAGAAGATGTCGTACAGAACATGTCTTTCCTTATATCTAATCTTGGTAAGTAGAGAATTAGTTTCGGCGGATTTCACCGGGACATGAAACAATTTCCAGTTTATCTTTGGATGGTGAGAGTTGGGTTGGTGGCGTATTGGCCTAACTGGTAAACACAGGGCCGTAGACAGAAGATCCGGGCTGGGGAAAAAAATTAGGGGCCCCTCTATTATTCTTTCATCTAGAATCACCGTATGGGCAGTAGTAATAGTAAAAGTACGCAATTCACTTTGTTGATGTGAAAAGGCGTGTACGCTTCTTCTTGGCAACAAATAATTCGATTATCAGATATTAATGTTTACGAAATATACCAATATTTATTGTCTCATATTAGCCCACTATCGCTAAACTTCTGATTTTGTGTGTCTGAAAATTTTTCAAATCTTTTAAGTTGATTTATTTATTATTCAGAAAAAAACATGAAAAATTTCATTATGATAATTTCCTAAGAGGCCCGGGCCTCTTAGGAAATCCCGGGCCTGGGGGGATCTCACCCCTCTCGTCTGGCCTAGGTAAACAGTAGGGCTCAGTAACAACACCTCGCCATCTTTTAATTTAAGTCAACAGTAGGGCTTCCAGGAAATACTGAATTTAATTTGTTTCAGAACGCGGAGTTGAATATGAGTTTCGAATTGCTGGTCAAAATCACATTGGATTTGGACAAGAGACTGTTAAATATTTAACAACACCAGAAGGACCTCCCACGGGACCACCTGCCAACATTTCGCATCATTTTCAAACGCCAGATGTTGTTTGTGTGACATGGGATGCACCATCTAGGAGCCATAGAAACGGACAGATCGTATTGTATGATGTACAGTTTCACAAGAAAATAGACACAGCTAATGTAATTCATAGGAATACTACACAACCAAAGGTAAAGTTATTTTCAGGAACTCTACGATTGGAAGATAGATACGGCTAATGTTATCCACAGGAATACTACACAACCAAAGATAAAGTCATTCTCAGGAACTCTACGATAGGAAGATAGATACGGCTAATGTTAGCCACAGGAATACTACACAACAAAGGTAAGGTTATTCTCAGGAACTACGATAGGAAGATAGATATGGCCAATGTTATTCACAGGAATACTACACAACCAAAGATAAAGTTATTCTTAGGAACCAGAGCTGCGGATTCGTGAAAATTATCTTTGACTTCAACTCCGAACTATCAAAGTTACCTAACTCCAAATCTCACACCTCACATTATATTTCAACTCCAGACTTCTGTCGAAAATTTAGACAACTCCACGACTCTCACTTCGCAGCCCTGTCAAGAACTCTTAGATAGAAAGATAGATATACGTCTAATGTTATTCACAGGAACGTTTACGTCGTTAACCACAGGTAAAAAAAATCTCAGACACTCCAGACCTAATATCGGATCTTTATTTATAATGTTCAATCCGTGATTGGAATGTTTTTTGGTCTGACATACCCGTGTGGCATATTGAAATGCATTGCAAGAGTGATTTTTTTTATAAAAACAAGTGAAAAAAGAAAACCATCGTATAGGAAATGGCGAGAGCTTTCATTCAATATGCCACACGGGTAGTATGTCAGACCAAAAAACATTCACACAATTTGGCGCAAAAAAATTTAACGAAAACATGAAGTGAATAGTCAAATGAACGTAGAATTAAATGGGGAATCCGTAAATGTAATAAAATTCAGGTCATCTCATTTAAGAAAATGAGTTGAACTTCATCTGACTTTGAAGGACAACCTTAACAAGTCAGCCAAGGTCATCATAATATGTCCCCCACTTTTTTATGAACATTCGGTCAGAATATTTTTTTTGTGACTCCAACAGTTTCGTAATAAATTGAGGTGGTCACTTAAAATGGGACACCCTGTATAAAATTTTGGGAGATTATTTTCTGTCCGGTCTACACATTGGAAAGTATTTTTCTTTATTTCTTGCTTTATAGAATAGCATTTTTTATAATATTTTTTTGTTATCATTCCAGGCTGTATTTTCCAATTTAGAAGAAGGTATAGAATACTCTGCAATTGTAAGAGCAACAACCCGGGCAGGCCCTGGACCATGGAGTGACAAAATGAATATTCAAACCCATAGAGATATGGTACGAGCACCTATGGGAGTTAAAGCTTTGGCTACTAGCGAACAAAGTGTTGAAGTATGGTGGAAACCGGTTCCTGGAAGAGGAAAAATATTGGGCTATCAGGTAATGCTAACTAAGAGAACAAAGTGTTGAAGTATGGTGGAAACCGGTTCCTGGAAAAGGAAAAATATTGGGCTATTAGGTAATGCTAACTAAGCGAACAAAGTGTTAAAGTATGGTGGAAACCGGTTCCTGGAAAAGGAAATATATTGGGCTATCAGGTAATGCTAACTAAGCGAACAAAGTGTTGAAGTATGGTGAAACCGGTTCCTGGAAGAGGAAAAATATTGGGCTATCAGATAATGCTAACTAAGCGAACAAAGTGTTGAAGTATGGTTGAAACCGGTTCCTGGAAGAGGAAAAATATTGGGCTATCAGATAATGCTAACTAAGCGAACAAAGTGTTGAAGTATGGTGGAAACCGGTTCCTGGAAGAGGAAAAATATTGGGCTCGGGTAATGCTAACTAACTTTCAGTCCACCGAAAATATAGAATAAGATACCCAACTTTATAAGTGGACCCACTCAGTTTAGCTCAAAATAATATCTCATTTTTCATCTGGCCTTCGAGAGCTTTCTTTTAATAACCAACCTAGTGTTTCTGTGAACTGTAGACCTCACTTGTTTAAAATGGCCAAAATAAGGCACCCGTTGGCCCACAATTCTATGAATCTAACAGATGTCGAAACCAAGTTTTGTAAGATTTGGACTAAGCGTTTTTTTGCTTAACGTATCTATAACATCTAAAACTCATTCAAGGCGGAGGTTTTACCTTCTACTCTCTGGAAACTTACAAATCAGATAGCCACATTGACCTCGCCAAGGCCCCTGGGTTGGGCCGGGAACAGCCAGCATCATGAGAACTCGAACCTAGTTGATTACTCCGGTTCCTGGAAAAGGAAATATATTGGGCTATCAGGTAATGCTAATTAAGCGAACAAAGTGTTGAAGTATGGTGAAAACCGGTTCCTGGAAGAGGAAAAATATTGGGCTCGGGTAATGCTAACTAACTTTCAGTCCACCGAAAATATAGAATAAGATACCCAACTTTATAAGTGGACCCACTCAGTTTAGCTCAAAATAATATCTCATTTTTCATCTGGCCTTCGAGAGCTTAGACCTCACTTGTTTAAAATGGCCAAAATAAGGCACCCGTTGGCCCACAATTCTATGAATCTAACAGATGTCGGAACCAAGTTTTGTAAGATTTGGACTAAGCGTTTTTTTGCTTACCGTATCTATAACATCTAAAACTCATTCAAGGCGGAGGTTTTACCTTCTACTCTCTGGAAACTTACAAATCAGATAGCCACATTGACCTCGCCAAAGCCCCTGGGTTGGGCCGGGAATAGCCAGCATCATGAGAACTCGAACCTAGTTGATTACCCTCGCTGAACGTTGGTTAACTTCAATGATCTGACAGGAACTGGTGTATTCAACATGTCATTGACGGTGTTTAGGTGAAGAAAAACCTAGCTTTTAACTATAGGCATAGACAAATTAAATAATAAAACTAACTATGTTCTCACTTGACTAAATATTTTTATTTGCAAATTTTACAAGTTAGTTACACATTTGTAAATTTTATAATGTAACCTTTGTTATCTTTATCTTCCGTACGCGTACAGATGTACAAATGTGTAACTAATTTGTAAAATTTGCAAATAAAAATATTTAGTCAAGTGAAAACATAGTCAGTTTTATTATTTAATTTGTTAATATGCTACTGGACATAGTATCCCGTTTTGAGAAGATATGGGCATAGGGTTTCATTTTTTTACAACTAACTTGTAAAATTTGCAAATAAAAATATTTAGTCAAGTGAAAACATAGTCAGTTTTATTATTTAATTTGTTAATATGCTAATATGGGCATAGAGTTTCATTTTTCGATACATTTTTTAGAGCTGACAGTATCTCTCGAACGAGAACTGACAACTTACCTTTTTCACGAAGAAAAACCTCGCTGGTTGTTGCTTAACATAGCAAACCTACGGGAAATGGTGTATGCAGCGTGCTATGTACGAATTGTATTTAACCATTTCTTTAAACCTTTCTTTCACCTTATTATCGATTTACTTGACATAGTATCCCAATTCAACAAAATCATTTCTTTAAATATTCGTTTACAGATTTTCTACACTATGACAGCAGTTGAAGATTTAGATGAATGGCAACAAAAATCAGTCGCTCTGACCGAATCAGCTGAATTAACAAGTTTAGAGAAATTTACCGAATATGCGATCGCCGTGGCTGCCCGAACAGTTAACGGACTTGGAAGATTATCAGGAAAAGTGACGGTCAAAGTGAAACCAGAAGATGTTCCTTTGAATTTGAGAGCTCATGACGTTAGCACACATAGTATGACATTATCATGGTCTCCACCAATCAGATTGAACCCTGTCAAATATAAGGTTAGATATTAGTCATTTTGGTTGAATATTTGCAATGACGTTAGCACACAACACATAGTATGACATTATCATGGTCTCCACCAATCAGATTGAACCTTGTCTAATATAAGGTAAGATATTAGTCATTTTAAGTTTAAACGTAAAAGTTTACGTTTAAACTTAAAATGACGTAAAATGCTTATCGACGTAGTAAAGAAAAAATATGCCCATAGAAATCCAACATAGAGTATAGGTACAACAAATGTACTGGCATATTGAAATAACAGACGTACTTAGTAGTCAGGAATTTGATAGTTTTGATCAAAAAATTAGAAATACGGGGTTCTGGAACCGGGGAGGAGTGTCTGGCAACCCATTGAATTTTTTAAAACAATTTTAGCACAATTGGAGAGGTTAGGAAACGTTTATATATATATATATGGCCATGTCTCCATTGTGTATGTATAACCGTCCAACATGGACCCATGACCGCCAATAAAAAACGACTTTAAAACAAAAAAAACAAGATTTTGCTGCCAGACACTCCTCCATGGTTCCAGACCCTCAAAATATGGCATCCTTAAGTATTCAACGTTAACTTGTGACACCCTGTACATTAAGATTACTACTTGCAAAAGGTGATGAATATTAAGATTACTACTTTCAAAAGGTGATGTTACTACTTGCAAAAGGTGATGTATATTAAGATTACTACTTTCAAAAGGTGATGTATATTAGGATTACTACTTTCAAAAGGTGATGTATATTAAAGATTACTACTTTCAAAAGGTGAATTTTATTGTTGTAACGAAAATAGAGATCACCAAAGTGCTTGTTCTGTATTTCAGATCTCGTTAGACGCCGTCAAAGAATTTGTCGATTCACAAGGAATAACTCAAACACAAATCGTACCTCGTCGTCAAATGTTCTTAGAACCTGAGGAGACCACCTACACGATTAACGAGTTGTCTCCATTCACCACGTACAGTGTTAACATTAGCGCCATCCCAGGTGACAATCAGTACAAGCCAAGTACTCGGATTACGGTGACAACACAAATGGCTGCTCCTCAACCAATGGTTAAACCAGATTTCTATGGCGTTGTTAGCGGAGAAGAGATTCAGGTATTTTTTTTTAGGAGAAGAACACAAAATCTTCAATGCTACTCTCACATTTTAGATAGATATTAGAGCAGGGGTTCCCAAACTTTTTGGTACCGCGCTCCCCTTTTCTTCAAATGAAAGCCTCCCACGCCCCCCTCCCTTTTCATTATCAAATATGAATGGGTATGAGTGTTGCTGAATGCTATCTCATTCAAATCGATGAATCCTATCTCATTCAAAATGCTAATGTGCTGCTGAATGCTATCTCATTCAAAACGCTAATGTGTTGCTGAATGCTATCTCATCCAAAACACTAATGTATTGCTGAATGCTACGCCCCTGGACCTATCGTTCTTTGGATAGAAGGCGTTCGAGAGTTTTCGTGTGAGGAACATACAAAAGAACGTCTAAAGAAATAGCGTGGAGTTAAACTAGAATTTCAAGCACAAAAAGCCCACCATAGGCTTAGGTGCAGGGGCTTACACAGCCCCAAAGAGGAATTTAGCTCACGAATATAAACTAGAATTTACGATTTATTTGATCATCTTATGGCTTTTTACTATACATCAAAGAGAAAAAAAAAAAAAAAAAAATGAAATATTGAGGAGCATGTGTAGTGGACCAAGTTACGAGGGCTATTCAGAAAGTAAGGAACGTTTTGGAATTAAAAAAAACAACAAGTACAAGATAACAATCCATACTAATATATAAATGCGAAAGTAACTCTGTCTGTCTGTCTGTATGTATGTTACGCTTTCACGCTTAAACTACTGAACCGATTTTGATGAAATTTGGTATGGAGATAGACTAAACTTTAGGAAAGGGCTACTTTTTATCGCGAAAAAGGGGTTGAAACTATAAACGGCCATGCCTATAAGGCGCCAAGCGAAGCGGGCGTATCCTGCTAGTTTTATTATATACATCTGAAAGAGCAACTTCTATACTACTTTTCTGCATAATCACCAAACAAATTAAGGCACTTATCGTAGCGGTGAACAAGCTTTGAAATTCCGTCGTCGTAGAAATTTGCCGCCTGTGATCTCAGCCATTCTGTGACGCGCACTCGGAGCTCCTCATCGTCGTCAAAGCGCTGTGTTCCTAGCCAGGTCTTCATCCTTGGAAACAAGTGAAAATCGTTTGGTGCTAGATCGGGACTATAGGGTAGATGAGGGAAAACTTCTCATTTGAATGAATCAAGGAGTTCTTGAGTGCGTTTTGCCGTGTGAGGTCGGGCATTGTTGTCAGTCACAATGCTCGGACGTCCACTCTTCTCTTCATCATACATATGGCTCTTTAAAATGCTACAGAGCAATATGCAGAGAGTTGGGTTACTCACATTAAACACAATGTTGACTCAGTAGATGCTAGCAATAGAATCATAAATAAAATAGTCTTAAAAATATGAAGTCAACTCATTAAAAAACAAATTAGTTATTTGTCATTTGATTTTGAATTATTAGTACGCCGTCAAAAAAAGAAAAACGGTAGCTACCAAAAGTATATTATATGCCACAGCTTA